>PVHP010016444.1:0-35874 GCA_004024765.1 Zapus hudsonius
TTTTTTTTTTTTTTTGAAGTAGGGTCTCACTGTAACCCAGGCTGACCTGGAATTTGCAATGTAGTCTCAGGGTGGCCTTGAACTCACAACAATTTTCCTACCTCTGTCTCCCGAGTGCTGGGATTAAAGGTGTCCACCACCACCACCACAGGTTGTTGGTTTTTAACCTTCCATCCTGAAATTAGATTTGGGGCTTCCAGTTTTCCATTGCTTGGCCAGACAGTTGTTAGCTTACCCTCCAAAGGCATCAAGTTCTTGGTTTTCTGACAGACATGACTTTGCTAATTGCTCCTCCATTCCACTTCAAGTCAGTTCTTTCAGTTCTTTCTTAACATCACTGGAAGGCTCTTTGATGATTCTTCCAGATTCAAGCGGCTCCTGAAATACTCTTGGAAACGAATGGCATGGTCCTATTTTATTTACACATACAGATTTTAAGGGCATTTGTCCTAGTCCAGCAATTACTACACAGCAAAATCAATAAATATTAATAATTCAGCAGCTAAAGTGATGGTTCTCAGAAAACAAGTCAGCAAGTTTTTACAGGTTACAAACAACTGATCAATTGATCAGGGTTGGAATTACAAACCTCCAGACATGTCTTCTAATGAAATGGCCTTGGCTCACATATCACATAGTAGAACAAGAAGACCATTGCCAGGCTACAGAGATGACTCAGGGAAAGGTGTTTGCTTGCCAAGCTTGCTGGCTCAGGTTCAGTTCTCCAGTACCCACACAGAGCCAGATGTACAAAATGGTACATGTGTCTGGAGTCCATTTGCAGTAGCAAGAGTCTCTGGCATGCCTATGTTCTCTCTCTCTCTCTCTCTCTCTCTCTCTCTCTCTCTCTCTCTCTCTCTCTCTCTTTCTCTCACCCATGTACATACATAACCATTGCCAAGGGAAGTAGGAGGGGTGCATGATTGGTCTGATTCCTTGACCAATCCCATTCAGAGCAGAGAATGAACCTGATGCAGGTGTGATCCTTGAATATTAAAAGAGATGGCAGAGCCAAAAACACTGTAAAACTTTTCCTACTCAGCTATTGGGAAAACAGGCTGGCAGTTCCTTAAAAGGTTAAATATAGTTCTACTCCCAGAACACTCCCAGAAGGAATGAAATACATCCACATGGACATTCATAGCAATATTGTTCATGATAACCCAAAGTGGACACAACTCAATATCCATCCACTGGGCAAAAAATAAGCAAAATATAGGACATCCATACAATGGAATATTACTTGTCCATAAAAAATGGATAGCCAATACATATTACAACACTAAGTCTTGAAAATATCATACTGGCCAGGTGTGGTGGCTCATGCTATTATCTCAGCACTCAGGAGACTCAGGTTGGAGGATTGAGGACAGCCTGACAAAAACCCATGTGCTATATATTTCTTTGATATGAAATGTCCAGAATATGTAAATCTATGACCCAGAAAATAGATCAATAGTTGCCTATGGGGCTGGAGAGATGGCTCAGTGGTTGAGGCACTTGCCTCCAGTGCCTAAGGCCCTGGGTTCAATTCCCCAGGACCCACATAAGCCAGACCCACAAGGGGGTGGCCCTGGTGCTCTCTCTCTCTCTCTCTGCTTGAAAATGAATAAATATTTAAAATAAATAAATAAATAAATACATTAAAAAAATAGTTGCCTATGTGCTGGAGAGATGGCTCAGCAGTTAAGACACTTGCCTGCAAAGCCTATTGACTCAGTTCGATTCCCTAGTACCCACATAAAGCCAGATGCACAGGGTGGTGCATGCATCTGGAGTTCAGCTGCAGTGGTTAAGAAGCCTTGGCACACCCATCTTCTCTATCTGTCCCCCTCAAATAAATAAATAGATAAATAAATAAATAAGTTGCCTATGGCTGTACGGGTTGAGGGAGAAGTGAGGGTGACTTATAATAAGTACAGGGGTTTAAAAAAATTTTTTTATTTGTGTGTGTGTATGGATGCCACTTTGTATCTGTCTGGCTTTTCATGGGTGATGAGGAATCAAACCTGGGCCAGCAGACTTTGCAAGCCAGCACCTTTAACTGCTGAGCCATCTCCCAGCCCTATTATTGTCATCGTCATTATTTTATTTGTGTGTGCGTGTTTATATTCATGCATGTGAATGCAGGCGTGGAGGGTCATTCCTTGTCTTTCCATCTCTCTGAGGCAGGGTTTCTCTCTGGATTCTTGTTCTGCTGTCCTTCGCTGTGTTCACCATGAGCTTCTGGGAAATTCTGTCTCTGAGTCTCCTGTGTCATCATCAGTGTCAATGTCCAGGGTGACAGAGCTCTCCATGACACCTGGCTTTTTTTCTTGGGGGCTGAGGATGGAATTTGGGCACTCCAGGTTGAGTGGTGAGTGCTTTAACCACTGAGAAATTCTCTCAGCCCTCAGTACAGGATTCCTTTATGAAGTAGCACAAAATATGTTCTAAAATTGATTTGTGGTGGTGGTTGTATAACTGTGAAGATTACTGAAAACCTTTGTACAGTTTGCTAAAATTTAATTTTTTTGTTTTGCAGTGCTGAGAATCAAACCCAGGGCCTTATGCATCTGAGGTAAGTGTTCTACTGAACTACATCGTATCCCCCATTGCACACTTTTCAAACCTTTCTATTGATAGCTTCCGTAATTATAGACCATAAACCATTATGATTCCCTTCCCCTCTTCCATACCTCTCCCCCTATCAATGAGTCTCTGTTGTGTTTCGGTGTCACCATCTTTTCCTCCCATTATGTGTAGGTATTATCAGACACTGTGAAGTCACTATCAAGGCCATTTTGTGTCTGGAAGTTTGTGTTATAAGCAGTCCTGCCCTTCCTTTGGTTGCATACTTTATTTTTTTTTATTTTTTTGTTTTTTTTTTTTATTATTTTTTGGTTTTTTGAGGTAGGGTCTCACTCTAGTCCAGGCTGACCTGGAATTCACTATGTAGTCTCAGGCTGGCCTTGAACTCATGGCAATCCTCCTACCTCTACCTCCCGAGTGCTGGGATTAAAGGCGTGTGCCACCACACCCGGCTCAACACACTTTATTTTTTAAAAAATATTTTATTTACCTTGAAAAACAAAAAGTATTTTATTTATTTGCAATGAGAGAGGGGGAGAAAGAAAGAGACAAAGGGGGCATGTCAGGGCCTTTTGCCACTGCAAACAAATCCATTTGCCATTTTGTGCATCTGGTTTTACATGGGTGCTGGGGAATCAAACTCAGGCTATCAGGCTTTGCAAGCAGTGCCTTTAACTGCTGAGTCATCTCTCCAGCCCCCACATTGTACACTTTCTTTCTTCTTTTTTTGTTTTCTGTTTTTTGTTTGCTCCTTTTTCCATTGTACACTTTAAGTGAGTATATTGTATGCTATGTGACTTGTATTTTAATAAAGCTGTTACACTTTTTAAAATTTTTATTTTTTTGCATGTGTGAGTGTGTTGGGTGGTGGGTATGCCAGGGTTTTTGCAGTTGAACTCCAGATGCATGCACCACTTTTTGCATCTCACTTTACATAGGACCTGGGGACTTGAACTCTGGACCAGCAGGTTTTGTAAGCAAGCACGTTTAATCACTGAGCCACCCCTCCAGAACCCACATAGAGCCAGATACACAAAGTGGTGCATGCATCTGGAGTTCATTTTCACTTGCCCTGGTGCACCTATATTCTATCTCTTTTAGCTTGCAAATAAATAATAAATTAAAAATTAGCTGGGCGTGGTGGCACACACCTTTAATTCCAGTTTGAGGCCATCCTGAGACTACATACTGAATTCCAGGTCAACCTGGGCTAGAGTGAGACCCTACCTCAAAAAACAAAAAATTATAGCAGGTGTGGTGGTACATACCTTTAATCTCAGCACCTGGGAGGCAGAGGTAGGAGGATGACCATGAGTTTGAGACCACCCTGAGTCTACATAGTGAATTCCAGGTCAGTTTGGCCTAGAGTGAGAGACTATCTTGAAAAGCAAAACAAAAAAATTATAAAAAAAAAAAAAAAGAAAGAAAAGCCTGCAGTAGCTTCCTGCAGCATTTCCTGGGTGCTATGATTGCCTTCTCTAGACTTTCTTTACCTATGACCCCAACCCTTACTGGTACTTGGTTTCTGCCCAGTCTTGTTCTGCTGTCCAACTTACATGCCAATTGCTTCATTGGGATGTGACTCTGCCCATCTGCTGCAAGTTGCAATGAGATCCCATAGAGCCACTCACGCTGACCTGTGGTCTGGTAACTAGTGTTTAGTCTTGGCCAACACTGAAGACCAACACTGAGGCCAGATCATGTGTCTGTTAACCTCACCTGACCCTTGTTTCCCACAATGATCAGGAGAAGGAAGTCTCATCATGGTGAGTTTTGTGATTAGCAAGAGAGCCTTCAGGGCCCATTCTCTCTCTGTCTCTTCTGGCAAATAAGTAAAATAAAAAAAATTTTTAAAGGTGGGGCTGGAGAGATTTTTCAGTGGTTAAGGTGCTTGCCTAAAAAGCCTAATGCCCTGGTTCAAGTCCCCAGTACCCATATAAAAGTGAGGACTACAGAGTGAGTTTTCAGGTCAGCCTGAAGTACAGTGAGACCCAACCTTGAAACAAAACAAAACTAAACAAAAATTAGAAGCTTCAGCTCACAGTGCATCTAAAGTATAGTAATTAACAACACTTCATTCTTAAATAAAATGTTCTTTTAATAAAATACTGCACATTGATAATTTTCCTTGCAAAGATGTTAGGAGTAGGATGTTTGTCGCATGTGATAATATATGGCATTCCATAGACCTAGTAGCAAAAACAAGGAATCTCAGCCGGGCGTGGTGGCGCACGCCTTTAATCCCAGCACTCGGGAGGCAGAGGTAGGAGGATTGCCATGAGTTCAAGGCCACCCTGAGACTACATAGTAAATTCCAGGTCAGCCTGGGCTAGAGTGAGACCCTACCTCGAAAAAAAAAAAAAAAAAAAACAAGGAATCTCAAATAAATAGGCTTCAGCATTTAGTTTTCAAGACATACTCTGCACATCAGCTGGAACTGGAGAACAGGCAGGAGGAGTTGGCTTTTTTCCTAAGAATGCTTTCTTGGTTGGCTCAGGACAGAGAAAGGAGTCATATTTCCTCTCTAGGAATCAAAAGTAATGTCGGAGTGACCTTCAGAAAGAGGAATCCTCGCCCTCTCTTCTCCATTTTGCAGAAGATTTCAGAGCTTTAGGGAAACATACAAAAGCACCACCAAGGAACCCCCAGGGAGATCCTGGGGGGCCTGTGAGGATTCAGCACGGTGACTGTGGAGCCTGGGGAAGATCCTGGGGAGAGCAGAGGTGAGTTAAGGCAGAAGACGTGGTAAGAGAAGAGTCAACTATGCCTGACCTAGTCGATACCACAGTTACTGCAGCCATTCAGAAATCATATAAACATCATGTCCATTTATGTGTAGTAGAGAAATTCCAGAAGCAGAGTTACCCCGCTCATCGCCTATTCATTATGCTTGAAGTTGGTCTACCATTATTCAGAGTGCTGTACTTAAAGACTCAAAGGTAACTTACTAAAGCCATTTAGGCTTGGCTTATACTTTGCACAACATGCAAAACACTGTACCATTCTCCTTAATCCGTCTTCTCTCCCTGTCAAGCCCACTGTGCTTTCTCCTTTTCCCGGTAAGGATGAACACAGGTCCAAGTTCTTGGCTGGAATCTCTGGCCTGGGCTTGTGAGATGCTGACCTAAGAGTAGGTAAGTAGGTCTTCAGGGAATATTCGAGAATTTCTAACAGTCAAGGCTTTCTCAAATGGCCTTATTGCCTTTTTCCAAAAACATTCTGGTGGGCATGGTGGAGCACTTGGGAGGCAGAGGCAGGAGGATCGCCTTGAGTTCAAGGTCAACCTGAGCTACAGAGTGAATTCCAGGTCAGCCTGGGCTAGAGTGAGGGACCCTACCTTGGAAAAAACCAAACCCAAACAAACTCCATGATTCCATACAGTTAGGATTGCAGAAGGAGGAGAGGGTCACTTGAGCTGATGTTAACGCCTCTGGCTCAGGATGGGCTTCAGAACACCTTATTTCCCCCCAATCCTTAGCACATTCACAGACTTTAAATACTGTAGACTCCACATGCCTTACAAGGACTTCTTGTGCGTCTGGCCCAGGACCTGGGCAAGGCAGTAGGGGATGAGGCTGACAGATGCGAAGGGCACGGCCGCACTCTTGCAAAAAGACAAGACGTAGAAGACCAGCTCCATTTGGGATGGGGGCTTCAAAGAGTCAAAGAGGTGCAGGAGGATGAGGGAAGCCACGATGCTGCTGAAGCGGAATGGGAGCCACCTGCCAAGTCTTCCCTTGCAGCTCTCCCGGTACATGCTGGAGTTGACAGCCAGCCCCAGCCCCAGGAGGGTCCCCAGGTTCTTGAAGAGGCTGGCAAAGGGTGTGGTGTCGATGTGGACCCATTCTGGCCGCTCGCACCATCTCTTGGCTTTCTCCAAAGTCCACAGGAGGTCAACCCCCAACCCCTTTAGCAGCAGGTAAAATCCAAGGGCAAAGCCGAACAGGAAGAAGATGATGAGGAAGTATTTCTTGAGGCTGGCATTATAGATGCTCTGGATGTGGCTGAAAGTTTCAGCAACAGCAATGCCTGCACAGAAGAGAAAAGGACTGTGAGAAATAGAACTGTTGCTACCTTCACCTTCATGACAGGTAGGCTAGGAGCAATGGGTGACATGCCATCCATCCTGCCATTGTGAAATGAAATCACAGAAACCCGGAGGGTTGCCGGCTTGTTTCTACGTGTGACTCCAGCAAGAAAGAGTTCGGATCACATACATCCTCCCATTGTATGTAAGTTTCCTGCTTGGGGAGCAGGCACCTGTTTTGAGGCAGGGTTTGGATCTAGCCCAGGCTGACCTGGAATTCACTCTACAGTCTCAAGCTGGCCTTGAACTTACAGTGATCCTCCTATCTCGGCCTCCCATGTGCTGGGGTTAAAGGTGTGCACCACTACCCCCAGAAGCACTTCAGTTTTTTTTTTTTTTTTTTTGGTTTTTCAAGGTAGCTAGCCCAGGCTGACCTGGAATTCACTATGTAGTCTCAGGGTGGCCTTGAACTCATGGCTTGCACTTCAGTTTTTTAAAAAGAATTTTAAGCTGGGCATGGCGGCGCATGCCTTTAATCCCAGCACTCGGGAGGCAGAGGTAGGAGGATCACCATGAGTTCGAGGCCAACCTGAGACTACATAGTGAATTCCAGGTCAGCCTGGGCTAGAGCGAGACCCTACCTCGAAAAACAAAAAAAAAAAAAAAGAATTGTATTTATTTATTTGAGAGAGAGAGAAAGAGAGAGAGAGAGAGAGAGAGAGAGAGAAAGAGAAAGAATATGGGTGTGCCAGGATCTCTCACCACTGCAAACAAAATCCAGATACATGCACCACTTTGTGTGTCTGGCTTTTACATGGATACTGGGGAATTTGAACCTGGCCTTCAGATTTTACAAGCAACTGCCTTTAACTGTTGAGCCACTTCTCCAGACTCCGATTTTGAATGGATTTGACTACTAAGGTCTTCTTGGCACTGAGCTAACAGTTGTCTCCCTTTATTGCCATCTATTGGTGCCAGGTCTTTCCACAGGAAGCAGCAGGTTATGAGTTTAGTCCTTCTGTCACAAAGTTGATATCATTATTCAATCTAACCTAAATACTCCCAGGCTTTTCAGGTGACATAACTTCCAGAATCTTCTCTGGTACACCTTTATTACTGCGTAGGTTTGGGGATCCCTTTCTTTGACTTTGAAAACACTCAAATGCCGGGCTGGAAGATGGCTCAGTGGTTAAGGTGCTTGCCTACAATGCCTAGCCACCCAGGTTCAATTCTCCAGTGCCCATGTAAAGCCAGATGTGCAAAGTGGTGCATGCATCTGGAGCTCATTTGCAGTGGCTGAAGGCCTTAGTGAATGCATTCATATTCTCTCTCCTGGAAAATAAATAAATAAAAGGACATGCAGGATATGACTGGGATTTTGTCCTGCTTAGGAGGAAACAGGAAGTGAGGGGGGAGGGGCCAGAGCAGCTGATACCTGACAAGACTCCAGCAACAACTTGGTGGGGAAAGTGAGCAGCAAGGTAGATCCGGGACACACAGACGTTCAACTGCACAGCCCAGAACCCTAGCCATAGGCCCACGTTCAAGAACCTGCAAGGGAAGAGGCAGTGGTAACAGGACAGGACTGAGGCGCAGGTCCTTCAGCAGAGAAAACAGCCCTGATAGAGATGGAGGAGCCTGACAAACAGGTGCCTCCGCTATTTCTTTATTATTATTTTTTTATTGTCCATAATGAGTTACATTATTTAATGGGCAAACAATGAGTTGTTATCCCCAGTTCCCCAATGCCCCTCTTCCCCATCCCCAATCAGCTGGATATCCTCCTCCATGGGCAGTCTGGATCAGTCCTTGGGGCAGGGGACCATGGATAGCCTAGTAGTCAGCCTGGTTCATCCTGGCCCTAGTATGTTGTTACTGAGCGGGGCCATGACTTTGGGTATTCTCCCCCACCACGGGCTCTCACAATCTCTCCGCCCCCTCTTTCTCTCAGTTCCCTGAGTCGTGGTGGGTGAGTATTAAGGCTGCTTTATTGTTGAGAATTTAGGGGTCTTTGTGTCGAAAATTGTTGGTGTCTGTCTCACTGGCTTATCCTGTGTTGATTGAATGGCTGTGGCTGTGGGTCCCTTGTTCATCCCGTCATTCTCTGCTGGGCTCCATATGGATTCTCCACCGTATGACTGGGGTGGCTCATCTCTTGCCAGGATCTCAGCTATCGGCCTGCAGTTCGTTGGTAGGGTTGGATGGGCCACAGCTCTCTCGCTGCGCTATTTATTTATTATGTAAACTGCAGCCTCTGTTCAAAGAAAAATCTGTTCCTGATGTGATTGTTGTTTTCTTGAGACATAGCTTCAAATTTACCAGATAGTTGAGGATGACCTTGAACGTTTGATTCTCCTGCTTCCCCTTCCCAAGTGCTGGGATGATAAGCATGTACCATCATGCCTGGCTGTCTTGTATAAATTTTAGCCTCCCAATTTGATCTGATTGAAAAATTAGGACTATCTTAGTTGCCCACACTAGCAACATCTTATATCTGTTTATTTTAACCTGTGTGGGGCTTGAAAAATGTATATTTTTAGGCAGGCGTGGTGGCACCTGCCTTTAACACCAGCACTCTCAAAAAAAGAACAGAAAATGTTTTTTTTTTTTTTTTTTTTTTTACAAGGTAGGGTCTCACTCTAGCTAAGTGCTGGGACTAAGACATGCACCACCATGCCTGGCTGGAAAATTTTAATGCTGGGGATATAGCTTGATAGTAGAGTGCTTACCTCACATGCTCAGTGCCCTGGGTTTAAACTCCAGCACCATGAAGTGAATGAATGAATGAATGAATGAATGGAATTTAATCCAAACCCTGCCAATATCTCACTACCTGGTTTTTAGAAGCTCTTTCCATGGTGGTAAACCTTATTTTCTAGTCTGAAATGAGGATTATGTAGTGCGTCCCTTCTGGCCCTAGCATTCTGTGACTCTGTTAACCCACAGCAGAAGTGCCACTTGTCACTCACTAGCGCCAACTGGTGAGGTGAGAATGAGACAGCATAATGTGAGGAAAAGCAACTGGTGTGTCAACTACTGAGAGAGCCACCTCTTGCCCTCCACCACGCGCCCCGCTGGTGAGACTTTCTTACCAGAATCCAGATGTTGGCTTTTTCTTTCCCCGAAAGATAGAGAGAGCAGATGTGACCATCACGTAGTATACACCTGCTGCACCCATGGCATGGCCTGAAGGACTTCCTAAAAAGAAGGAGAGAGATGAATAGACTAAAGATGGAAAAGTGCCCATCTGAAAGGCTGGCAGGCGACATATCCATCCATCCTTCCACCCACCCACCATTCCTTCCACCCATCGTACTATCCATTCATTTATTCTCAACACCTTTATATGACAAAGGTGAATTGAATTTCTACTAAGTGCCAAGTATTGTGAAAGGCTCTGGGAGTACGGTGATCAGGAAACCAGAGAAGACCACTGCTCTTGTAGTTATAGACAGTCTGGAGATGACATGAAGAGTTTGCATAGAGGAGGTGGCTGTGAGCATCTCTTCTCCTCTCCCACCTCCCCTCACTCCCTCTGCTCTGGCCACACTGGCATCATTGCTGTCCTCTCCCAGCTGTGACCATTAACCTTGTTGACTTGAAAGGATTTAGAGTCACAGTGGAAACCTCTGGACTTGTCTATGAGTGCATTCTAGATTAGGTTAACTGAGCTGGAGAGACCCACCCTGACTAGACTGCGCCACTTCATGGGCTCAGGGTCCTGAGCTGTATCAAAAGGAGAAATCGAGACAGGTGTGGTGGCGCATGCCTGTAATCCCAGCACTCAGGAGGCAGAGGTAGGAGGTTCGCCATGAGTTCAAGGACACCCTGAGAGTACACAGTGAATTACAGGTCAGCCTGGGCTAAAGTGAGACTCTGCCTTGAAGATGCGAGAGAGAGAGAGAGAGAGAGAGAGAGAGAGAGAGAGAGAGAGAGAGAGAGAGAGAGAGAGAGAAGAAAAGGAAAAAAACTAGTCATGAAAGTAGAAGGCCATTTGGTTGTGAAGGGGAAGAGAATGAATGGGAGGAGGACAAGACAAGGTATGATCAAAATAAGTAAGTGTAGGGCTGGAGAGATGGTTTAGCAGTTAAGGCAGTTGCCTAAAAAGCAAAAGGACCTGAGTTCAATTCCCCAGTACCCATGTAAAGCCAGATACACAAGGCAGCGCATGTGTCTGGAGTTCATTTGCAGTGGCTGGAGGCCCTGGTGCACCTCTCTTTGCTGTCTGCCTCTTTCACTCTCTCAAATAAATAAATTTTTAAAATGTATGAAAATGTCACAATGAAGCAATCATTATGTATAACTAATAAAAATAACAAAAAATTAAGGGCCGTGGCTCCCTCTGAGGAGCCCAGGCTTCTTTTTTTTTTTTTGGTTTTTCGAGGTAGGATCTCGCTCTAGTCCAGGCTGACCTGGAGTTCACTGTAGTCTCAGGGTAGCCTTGAACTCACGGCAATCCTCCTACCTCTGCCTCCCGAGTGCTGGGATTAAAGGCGTGCGCCACCACACCCGACTTAAATATTTTATTTATTCATTTTCAAGCAGAGAGAGAGAGAGAGAGAGAGAGAGCGAGCGAGAGAGCACCAGGGCCACCACCTTGTGGGTCTGGCTTATGTGGGTCCTGGGGAATTGACCTCAGGGCCTTAGGCACTGGAGGCAAGTGCCTTAACCTCTGAGCCATCTCTCCAGCCCCCCAGGCTTCTTTTGAACACAGATCCTGAGTGGCAGTGGGAGGCCTTGGTGAAATGAATTAAAACAGAGTTGTGAGGCTGGGAAGATAGCTCAGCAGTTAAGGCGCTTGCTTGTAAAACCTGACGGTCCAGGTTCAATTCCTCAGAACTCACATAAAGCCAGATGCATATTTGGAGTTCATTTATAATGACAAGAGGCCCTGGCTGAGCCTATACTCACTCTCTGTCTCTTTCTCTGTCACAAATCAATAAGAAAATAAGTAACATATTTTTAAAAACGGAGTTGTACCAAATTGAAGACTGTGAGAAAAGAATGAAGCAGTGGTTCTCCCCAGTCTCTTCATCCACAGTTTCATCCACAGCAGAAGTTGGTGCACCCTGCCTCGCTCAGTAAAGGCTGGGGACTCACCTGGTCCAGTCTCACAGGTGACCGGGAACTGCTTTATGAGAGGCACAGATGTGTTGCTGTAGTAGTCGGTGTCCAGGACCCACCAGTAGGGGCGCTGTCCAAAGAGAATCCTGTGGAAAGCAGAGCCAGGGTCTGAATTATTGATTGAGAACATGGTTTTTGCTTAAATCCACACATTTAATTGAGAAAGGATCTTGAGGTCTGTGTGTTTCCTCGGGGTGGATGGGGTGGGGGAGGGGAAGCTGGTGGATGGGGAGAGACCTTCAGTGATGCTTTATATGACACACCTTTTAGATAACTTTTGAAATTGCAACCATTTGAATGTATTACCTATTCTAGCATAAATCAGTCAGTCCATAAGGTGGGTGCAGTGCTATGTATTTACCTGGAGTCTTCGCTTCTTGGGAGGCTGAGGCAGGAAGACCACCTAAGCCTAGGAGTTTGGGGCCAGCCTGGACAAGCGACATGGTGAAACCCTCTCTCTTAAAGTTAAATGAAAAGAGAGCTGGGGACATAGTTCAGGGATAGAGCGCTTGCCTAGCATGCGCAGGCCTTAGACTTTTCTAAAGCTACGTGCGATGATGCATGCCTACAATCCCCGCATTTGGGAGGTTGAGGCAGGAGGGCCAAGAGTTCCAAGGCAGCCTGGAATCTTGTCATTAGATTCTGTCTCAAAAACAAAACAAACAAACAACCAAGTTGGGTTTTTTTTTTTTTTTTGCAAAGCCTGATGGCCTAGGTTCGATTCCCCAGTCCCCACATAAAGCCAGATGCGCAAAGTGGCTCCTGTGTCTGGAGCCCATTTGCAGTGGCAGGAGGCCCTGGCGCACCATTCTTTCTCTCTTTGCTTCTTTCTCAAATAAATAAAATATAAAATATAAATTGGGAACGAGGTGGTGCACGCCTGTAATCCCAGCACTTGGGAGGCAGAGGTAGAAGAATTGGTGTGAGTTCCAGGCCAGCCTGAGACTACATAGTGAATTCCAGGTCAGACTGGGCTAGAGTGAGACCCTATCTGGAAAAACCAAAAAGAAAAGTTGGGAGGGGCAAGAAAGGGGAGAGCAGAGGGCTTGGGGGAACATATATATATATATATATGTATATATATATGACATTTTCCTTAAGTAACACAATACCATGTACAACAAATACGGGCTATGAATGTTTTCTTTTTTTTTATTCATTTTCAAGCAGAGAGAGGGAGGGAGAGAGAGAGAGAGAAGAGAGAGAGAGAGAGAGAGAGAGAGAGAGAGAGAGAGAGAGTGCACCAGGGCCACCACCTTGTGGGGTCTGGCTTATATGGGACCTGGGGAATTGAACCCAGGCCCTCAGGCACTAGAGGCAAGAGCCTTAACCGCTGAGCCATCTCTCCAGCCCATGAATGTTTTCTTGAGATTTCGTCTCATGCAGCCCAAGCTGGCCTTGAACTCCCTACGCAGCTGAGCATGTCCTTGTGGGCTTCCACATGTGCCATCAGGCCCAGTTTATGTGGTACTAGGAACTGAACCCGGGGCTTTGAGCATGCTAGGTAAACGTTCTACCAACTGAGCTACATCCTCAGTGGGGAAAAAAATTTAAGCACAGGCTGGAGAGATGGCTCAGCGGTTAAGGCACCTGCCTCCAGTGCCTAAGGCCCTGGGTTCAATTCCCCAGGACCCACATAAGACAGACCCACAAGGTGGTGGCTCTGGTGTGCTCTCTCTCTCTCTCTCTCTCTCTCTCTCTCTCTCTCTCTCTGCCTGCTTGAAAAATGAATAAATGAAATATTTTTTTAATTTAAGCATAATAAACTATGTAAACATAAACTGGAATGGTGTAGTGTGAGACATTCTAATATAATTTTAAAATATTGTTGTTACGAAAGGAAGAACCATAAGTAAATAAACCTTGATTATTTGTTTAAAAAAATTAAAAATAAACTCAAGATCTCCGAATCCACATTGAGGGTAACTATGTAACTTTTGGGTGTTTTTTTAACCCTGAGAAGCATTTGCCCCAGAGGAAGGCATGTGGAACTTCAGTTTGCAGCTGAACCGCGTGACCCTCAGGCTCCTCTCTCTTCTGGCCTGAGTCTTACATTTCCTCTGGCATCAGAGAATGTGGCCCCCCAGGAGAAGCCCCCCTGGACGTGAGCAGCTGGAGCTGGGTCCTCTCAGCTTTGAAACGGATTCTCAGACAAACCACTTCCTCTTTCAAAGTACTAGAGAGATTTTTCGCTGTGAAGGCAGGTGACCTTGCCAGGCGTCAAAGGTCATCAGGATACCTCCTTTCCCTGTGACAGTGGGTTAGTGATTTCTTACAAAATTTAGGGATAAGGGCTGGAGAGATGGCTCAGCGGTTAAGGCACTTGCCTCCAGTGCCTAAGGCCCCGGGTTCAATTCCCCAGGACCCACATATGCCAGACCCACAAGGTGGTGGCTCTGGTGCTCTCTCTCTCTCTCTCTCTCTGCTTGAAAATGAATAAATAAAATATTTAAAAAAAACCCACTAATTCCAGCCAGGAGTGGTGGTGCATGCCTTTAGTCCCAGCACTTGGGGAGACAAAGGTAGGAGGATCACCATGAGTTCAAGGCCACCCTGAGATTGCATAGTGAATTCCAGGTCAGCCTGGGCTAGAGGGAGACCCTACCTCGAAAAACCAACTAAACAAACAAAAAACAGTAACTCCATCCCCATTTTTAGAAATCTTATTTATTTATTTGCACATATATGAGTGCATGGGGGAGGGGGTAGCATACCAGAGCCTTTTGTCACCACAAAGGAACCAGAGATGCTTTTGCTTCTGCACCTGGTTTATGTGGGTGATTGGGGACTTGAAGCCAAGAGGGCAGGCTTTGCAAGCAAGCACCTTTAACCCCTGAGCAATCTTCCCAGCCCCCTAGAATTACCTTTTAGCATTTTTCGGGTCATGCTGTTGAATAGGGGAAGTAACAAACAAAATTTAGGAGCTTTTGGCTCTGTAGCCCATGCTGGTCTCAAGCGCTAGACTGTCCTACCTCAGCCCCCTGAATGCAGGCGTGTCGCTACCCAACAGAGCTTTCAGGAATTTCCTCAGCACATCTTGGGCTGTGGAGCCCAGTAGCGACTTTTCCCTAATCTCTTACTTTTACATTGTGTGGTCAGAGAATACTGGAGCTAGGCGAGGTCTTAAGAATCACCGGGAGGGCTGGAGAGATTGCTCAGTGGTTAGGGCACTCGCCTCTAGTGCCTGGAGCCCTGGGTTCAATTCCCCAGTACCCACATGGGCCAGAACCACAGGGTGGTGGCCCTGGTTCTTTCTCTCTCTCTCTCTCTCTCTCTCTCTCTCTCTCTCTCTCTCTCTCTCTCTCTCTCTCTCTCTCTCTCTCTCTCTCTCTGTATCTCTGCTTGAAAATGAATAAATAAAATATTTTTAAAAAAAAGAATCACCGGGAGCCAGGCAGGGTGGTGCACACCTGAAATTCCACTACTTGGCAGGTAAAAGGAGGAGGATTAGGAGTTCAAGGTCATCCTCTGCCACATAGCAAGTTTAAAGCCAGCCTGTCTCAAAAAACAAAACAAACAGAATCACCCAGAACTGGGTATGGTGGTGTGTGCCTCTAATCCCAGCCACTGGGATGCATAGTGAAAATAGTGGAATTCTGTTGAGGGAGAGAGAGAAAGAGAAAGAGAAAGAGAGAGAGAGAGAGAGAGAGAGAGAGAGAGAGAGAGAGAGAGAGAGAGAGAGAGAGAGAGCTGGAGCCTCTTGCCACTGCAAACTCCAGATGCATGCGTACTTTGGCATCTGGCTTTACACGGGTACTGGGGGACTGAATGCTGGGCTGGAAGGTTTGTAAGCAAGTTCCTTTAACTGCTGAGCCTCCTACCCAGCCCATATTCAAGATCTTTGTGAGCCAGAACCATCAACAGTATAGAGGGCTCATAATGAGAATACTTACAGAAGGAAATGGCAAGTGTTAAAAGTCAGGATGCTAGGGGCTGGAGAGATTGCTCAGTGGTTAAGATGCTCAATGACCCGGGTTCGATTCCCCAGTACCCACATAAACTAGATGCAGAAAGTGGCACATGTGTCTGGAGTTTTCTTGCGGTGGCCAAAGGCCCTGGTGCATGCCTCTCTTTCTCTCTTTCTCTCTCTCTCTTTCTCTCTCTCTCCCTCCCTCCTTCCCTCCTCACTCTCTCTCTGCTCGAAAAAAAATATATATTTATATATATTTATATTTTAAAGTCAGGGTGCTGCCCCCCCCCCCAGTCAATGTATCAGTTCTGCCTTGGGACGTGCCAGGGCTTCTATCCCGGCTCTCATGGTGGCCTCAGCAGAGAGCTCAGTGCCATGCTTTTTGTCTGTGACATAGGTGTAGCTTCCTCACAGAAAAGCACACAGTCTGGGTCTGTGGATGTTACTCAGTGACAGAACACGTTCCCAGCATGTGAAAAACCCTGGGATCAGTCCATAGCAAAACACACACGTGCATGTACATGCACGCATGGCCTGCCACTTCCTGGGGTTTAATAATGCTAATTACCAGTGTTATTGCAGTCCTGGAGATAACTGAATAGATTATAACACAGAAGCTCAGAGAGCTGATGTTTGCCAAGGACATATAGTCATGGGGCAGAGCAAGGACTGAGTCCAGCTCTCTGGATTGCTTTTCACCACCCAAAAGCTTTCTGAAGCCAGGTGTGGTGGCGCAGGACTCCCAGTATTCGGGAGGCAGAGTTAGGAGGATCTCTGTGAGTTCAAGGCCAGCCTGGGACTACAGAGTTAGTAGAGGGAAACCCTACCGCAAAACAAAACAAAGCTTTCTGAATCATCCGTTTTCTTTCACACATCTATCTTCATGTTTTCTGCTTTCTCCTTTCAGTTTCTTAAAAATATCTTATTTAGGGCTGGAGAGATGGCTGAGTGGCTAAGGTATTTGCCTACAAAGCAGAAGGATCCCCCAGTGCCCACGTAAAGCCAGATGCACAAGGTGGCACATGCGTCTGGAGTTCGTTTGCAGTGCTGGAGGCCCTGGAATACCCATTCTCTCTATCTATCTGCCTCCTCCTCTCTCACACACATACTCTCTCAATTAAATAAATAAATTAAATTAAGTATTTAATATTTTTATTTATTTGCAAGCAGAGGGAGACAGAGAAGAGAGACACACATACACACACACACACACACACACACACACACACACACACAGAGGGAGAGACAGAGCGAGAGAGAATGGGTGCACCAGGGTCTCTAGCAACTACAAATGGTCTCCAGATGCATTGTGTATCTGGCTTTCCTTGAGTACTGGGGAATCAAAACCAGCTTGTTAGGCTTTGCAGGCAAGCGCCTTAACTACTGCGTCATCTCTCCAGCCCTCAGTTTAAAAATATTTATTTATTAGACTGGAGAGATTGCTCAGTGGTTAAAGGTACTTGCTTGCAAAACCTGATGGCCTGGATTCGATCCCCAGTATCCACATAAAGTGATGCCCTAAGTCGCACATGTGTCTGAAGTTTGTGGTGGCAAGAGGCCCTCGCATGCCTATTCTCTTTCTCCCTCTCTCAAGTACATAAATGTTTTAAAAATATTTATGTGTGGGACTGGAGAGATGGCTCAGCGGTTAAGGCACTTGCCTCCAGTGCCTAAGGCCCTGGGTTCAATTCCCCAGGACCCACATAAGCCAGACCCACAAGGTGGTGGCCCTGGTGCATTCTCTCTCTGTCTCTGTCTCTCTCTGCTTGAAAATGAATAAATTAAATATTTAAAAAATATTTATGTGTGTGTGGTATGCATGTTTGTGTATATGTTTGTATGTATTGGGTGCATGCTTGTGTGCGGGGTGCACCTATGTGTGTGTGCATGTGGAGAGCAGAGGACAACCTCAGGTTTTATCCTCAGGTACTCTGCCCACCTCCTTTTACTGTTTGTTTGTTTGAGACAGGGTCTTTCATTGGCCTGTACCTCACCTATTGGGCTGGACTTGCTGGCCTTTGAGTTGCAGGGATCCGCGTGTCCCCACCTTCCCAGTGATGAGATTACAGGTGTGTGCTACCACACCTGGCACTTACCTGGGTGCTAGATTGAACTCAGGTCCTTATGCTTGCGATGCAGACTCTGCTCACTGAGCTATCTCCTTAGCCTTGCTTAAACTCTGTTACTTGGACTTTTCACTAAACCATATTTCTACCCCTTCAGTTCCTAGCAAAAGGCTCTCGTGGATTTCCAGGTCACTGGCAGGATTCTGTCTTCCTTCTCTATGTAGAGACTCCCAAGGGAAGGACAGGCTATAGCCTGCAGCCTCCCTGAAGAGTAGGATGATGCACCCTCCTCAAGGGCAGTCGTTTCCAGAGAGAACGCCAGCCTCTTTTCTGCCCACTCCCCCTCTGAATGCTTCTTACCACTTAAAGACGAGGTTCAGCCAGTCTCCAACCACAGCTACCCAAAGGAGTCTGATGCCCACAGTTTCTTGCAGATGGAACCAGATGGGGAAGAGGACGAAGAAGGCATTCCTGAGGTCAGCGATCTTAGACACCAAGATGAACCAGTCCTGGGAGTCTTGATAATTCACCTGGAGGTAGCGAGTTGACTGGATCCCAAAGTCGTGGAGAATGTTCATTGCTTCCTCCATGCTCTTTCCCTGGGCCCTGGCAGGCAGCTGTGAGCAGAGCAGTTACTGCAGGCTGGGTCCTGAAGGCTTGGCTGTCCGGCTGAGTCGTGCCCTGTTTTATATGCCCTGAATCCAGTCTGTAGGTCAACCCAGCCCTGATCTTTGGACTCAAAAACCACTTTTGTCTAAAATCTATTGATCAAAGGTGCATCATCAGTAGGTTGATGCAAACATGTTCGGGGTGATTTACGTAAAATAGCAAAACAGGCGCACAAAAACAGCCTGATCGGCCATTGGCAAGGCCAATGATTAACCTGGGCATACTGCTTGACAGTGCAAGAGGCTGCCCTCCTGGTCCTGAAACCAGGGCAGAGATACAGGGCAGAGTCTAATTCCATCATGATTTCTGCAAGGGTGTCTGCTTTTCTAAGTCTGCGATCGCATTTTTTTTGAGGACAAAGAAAAGTCCCGCTGCACGAGCTACTGAAGTGTGAAGTTATTAACAGAAGATATGCAGCCATCGGTTTGCTCTGGGAACTGTAACTATGCTGGTCTTTCCTCACTCCATCAGGGTCTGGAGTCCACCTCTGGTTTGGGAGGTCAACCTACTTCTCAGTATTGGCTCCATCTCTTTTAGAGTCAGAAAGTAATCTTTTAAAAAATATCTTTATTTGCAAGCAGAGAGAGAGGGAGAGAGAGAGAAGGAGAGAGGGAGAGAGAGAGAGCAGGCCAAGGCTTCCAGCTGCTGCAAATGAACTCCAGACACATGTGTCACTGTGCATCTGGCTTTACATGGGTACTGGGGAATTGAACCTGAGTCTTTAGGCTTTTCAGGCAAGCACCTTAACTGCTAAGCCATCCTCCAGCCCCAGCAATCATTTATTTTATTTATTTATGAGAGAGAGAGAGAAAGAGGGAATGGGCATGCCAGGGCCTCTAGCTACTGCAAACAAACTCCAGACATACGTGCCCCCCAGCACATGCAGCTCTTCATGGGTACTGGGTAATTGAACCAGGGTCCTTAGGCGTTGCAGGCAAGTACCTTACCCTCTGAGCCATCTCTCCAGCCTCCCAATAATCATTTTTTAAAATTTATTTATTTATCTGAGAGAGAGAAAGAGGAAGACAGAGTGAGTATGGGCGCCAGGACTTCCTGCCAGTGCAAACAAACTCCAAATGAATGTGCCACGTTGTGCATTTGGCTTTGTTGGGTACTGGGGAATCCTGTGGAATTGAACCTGGGTTGTTAGGCTTTGCAGGCAAGCGTCTTATCTGCTGAGCCATCTCTCCAGCCCCATTTTATTTATTTATTTATTTATTTATTTATTTATTTATTTATTTATTTTGGTTTTTCGAGGTAGGGTCTCACTAGTCCAGGCTGACCTGGAATTTACTATGTAGTCTCAGGGCGGCCTTGAACTCACAGTGATCCTCCTACCTCTGCCTCCCCAGTGCTGGGATTAAAGGCATGCGCTATCATGCCCTGCTTCCATTTTAGTTATTTTTGAGAAAAGGCTTTAGTATTTTGCTTATTCTTTCTTATATATTTATATAATCAGTCTGCAAGCAAAAGAGATACCAAAGCCTTCCTCTTGGTTACAGAAGACTCAGATGGAAACAGGGAAGTGAATTAGGTGACCGACTAAAGTTTCAAGGACAGGGCTGGAGAGATGGCTCAGCGGTTAAGGCACTTGCCTCCAGTGCCTAAGGCCCCCGGTTCAATTCCCCAGGATCCACATAAGCCAGACCCACAAGGTGGTGGCCCTGGTGCGTTCTCTCTCTCTCTCTCTCTACTCTCTCTCTCTCTCTCTGCTTGAAAATGAATAAATAAAATATTTAAAAAAAGTTTCAAGGACAGAAGCATGGTTAAAAACCCACCTGAGGGGCCGGGGAGATGGCTCAGTGGTTAAAGATGCTTGCAAAGCCTGCCAGCTCAGGTTCAATTTCCTGGTATCCATGTAAAGCCAGATGCACAAAGTGGTGCACACATCTGGAGTTTGCAGAGACAAGAGGCCCTGGAGCACTCATACTTTCTCTCTTTCACTCACTCTTAAATAAATAAATAAATAAATAAATTAAATGATTTTGTTTGTTTGTTTTTCAAGATAGGGTCTCACTGTAGCCCAGGTTGACCTGGAATTAACTATGTAGCCTCAGGCTGTCCTTGAACTCGTAGCTATCCTCCTACCTCTTCCTCCAGAGTGCTGGGATTAAAGGTGTGCACCACCATGCCCAACTTGAAAATATATATTTTTAAAATATTTTATTTATTTGAGAGAGAGAGAGAGAGAGAGAGAGAAGCACAGAGAGAGAATGGGCTGTCAGGCCTCCAGCCACCGCAAAGGAACTCCAGACACATGTGCTACCTTGTGCATCTGGCTTTATATGGGCACTGGGGAATTGAACTCCGGTCCTTCTGCTTTGTAGGCAAATGCCTTAACCACTAAGCCATCTCTTCAGCCCTGAAAATATTTTTTATGAAACCCACGTGAGAAGCTAGAGAAATGGCTCAGTAGTTAAAGGCACTTTCTTATAAAACCTAACAGCGTAGGTTGGATTCCTCAAACCCACATAAAACCAAATGCACAAAGTGGCTCAGCATCTGGAGTTTGTTTGCAGTGGCAACGAGTAAGTGGTGCACCCATACTTACTTTCTGTCTCTCTCAATCTCAAATAATTAAAAACATTTTACACAATTCTTTGGGTCCGTGGGTTACTACACAATTCTACAACAAGACACGGGATAATGGCAGACATCCGGGCAGGAGGAGATGATGTACCCCAACCCATCATATAGGGTCCAAATGAAACCTATGAGAAAGTGGCGAGATCAACAAGCAAGTCAGATAACTCACTAAAGGACAAACCGACTATACCCAACACAATCCACAGCAGAAGTCCGGAGACTCAAGATCTCAACAGTAGGAGCACCCGGATGACCGAGTGGTCAAGGCGTTGCACTTAAGATCTCATCAATAAAGCAGGCTTACAACTCACCCACCATGACTCAGGGAACTGATCAGAAGAGGAGGTGGAAAGAATGTAAAAGCCATGGTGGGGGAGAATATCCAGAGTCATTATCCCTTCAACTTCAACATCAACAACAACAACAACACACACACACACACACACACACACACACACACACACACACACACACACACACTGGTTACCTCTTGTACAATTTATAACCCCCTACTCCATGGACTGATCCAGCATGCCCACCGAGGAGGACCCCCAGTGGGTTGGGGACAGGGAGGAGGGAACTGGAGGTACCACCACAAGACTTGCTCATACAATGTATCTAATTATTATTATTATTTTTTTTTGGTGTTTCGAGGTAGGGTCTCACTCTAGCTCAGGCTGACTTGGAATTCACTATGTAGTCTCAGGGTGGCCTTGAACTCATGGTGATTCTCCTACCTCTGCCTCCCGAGTGCTGGGATTAAAGGCATGAGCCACCATGCCCGGCTTGTATCTAATTATTGACAATAAGTATGTTAAAAAAATTAGAAGAGGGGCTGGAGACATGGCTCAGAGGTTAAGGCACTTGCCTCCAGTGCCTAAGGCCCCAGGTTCAATTCCCCAGAACCCACATAAACCAGACCTACAAGGTGGTGGCCCTGGTACTTTCTCCCTCCCTCTCCCCCCCTCTCTCACTGTATTTCTCTGCTTAAAAATGAATAAATAAAATATTTTTTTAAAAAATTAGAAGAGAAACAGGGCGTGGTGGTGCACGTCTTTAATCCCAGCACTTGGGAAGCAGAGGTAGGAGTATAGCTGTGAGTTCAAGGCCAGCCTGAGACTCTAGTGAATTCCAGGTGAGCCTGAGCTAGAGTGAGACCCTACCTCGAAAAACAAAACAAAAAAAAAAATTAGAAGAGAGTCTAATTGTAAAGAAAAAGCGATTCACTGGAGGGTGGATTTGAGAGGAGAGAATAGGGGTGGGGGATATCATGTTTTATTGTCTATACTTATGGAAGCTGTCAATAAAAATTTGAAAAATAAAATAAAAATAATGTGTTCCCCCCAAAATATTTTTAAAATGAAGCATGCCTTTAATCCCATCACTCGGGAGGCAGAGGTAGGGGGAATCGCCATGAGTTCAAGGCCACCTTGATACTCCATAGTGAATTCCAGGTCAGCCTAGGCTAGAGCGAGACCCAAAGTTGAAAACTGAAAAAATAAAAAAAATTAAAAACAGGGCTGGAGAGATGGCTCAGCGGTTAAGGCACTTGCCTCCAGTGCCTAAGGCCCCCGGTTCAATTCCCCAGGACCCACATAAACCAGACCCACAAGGTGGTGGCTCTTCTGCTCCCTCCCTCCCTCTCTCTCTGTATTTCTCTGCTTGAAAATAAATAAATAAAATATTTTTTAAAAAATTACAAACAATAACAACAACAACCCATGACTGTCATGGAATGGGGACCGGTTGGGGACAGTGAAAAGATGAGTCGGTAGAGACAGTTGACGGTATTCCATCCTAGAAATGGTTCAAGCGTCAAGAATGTATGCGTTGTATGGGCTGAAGAGATGGCTTAGCGGTTGGGGCATTTGCCTGCAATGCAGAAGGACCTGAGTTTGATTCCCCAGTGCCCATGTAAAGCCAGATGCACAAGAGGGCGCATGTGTCTGGAGTTCATTTGCAGTGGCTGGAGGCCCTGGTGTGCCCATTCTCTCTGCCTCTCTCTCTCTCTCTCTCTCTCTCTCTCTCTCTCTCTCTCTCTCTCTCTCTCAAATAAAAAAAAAAAGAATGTATGCTTTGTAACCTGGATGTGTGACCTGGTGTCTCCTCTCAAACAGGCTCCAATTGCCCTTGACCATGTTGTCTCGTAGGAAGCGCGTGCTAAGTGGTGTGGGGTGCTTACTCTGCAAGGTCAGGACTTTGGGGACACAGCTGGGGCCTCACCAGAAGAGACAGTCCTTCCCTCTTCAGATAAGTCTTCCTAGAAAGTATTGAGTAACCACAGTGGCATTGAACCTGGCATTGAAGTGTCTGCGGTCTGAGCGAGGGGAGCGTAAGTAGGGCAGACCCCAAAACAGTCCAAGGCCTCTGTGTCAAGTGGGGTTTTGTCACCGTGGCATATGACGAGCAAGTGGAGCACTCAGGGCGGGGGAAGTGCTGATAAGGAGTCTGCCATTCCCTCCGGCAATCTCCTTGGCAGACTGCCTTCCAGGCGGGGGACCCTCTTGGTTAAAGCAACGGATTCCATCACGAGACCATCTTTTGATCTTTCAGACTTTTCTTGCTTCCTCTAGCAAATTTTTATCATGTATGGAACGAGGCGAAGCCCAGAAGACCTGAGTCTTCTGAAATGTTGAGAAGCTGACTGAAGAGAGAGAGAGAGGCTATGGCCCTTCCAGGGTCTGTGGCCAGATGAGGGAAATACCTGGACCATTTGAGTTGCTGGGGGTTTTGCTAAGTATCTAGTCATTTAAAGAATTATCTAAAAAAATATCTCCAACAAACAAATAAAATGTTGAGTGTGGTGGTACATGCCTTTAGTTCCAGCACTCAGGAGACTGAGGTAGGAGGATCTCCATGAGTTCAAGACCACCCTGAGACTACATAGTGAATGTCAGCAAGCTCCTTACTATGAGTTCCCTGAAGAAAGACTTGAGGAATGACCAGCAAAGGCTGGAAAGAAACAGGGATGGAAAAGGACTTGGCCCTCTCTCTGTTAGGTACACTAATTAGCTGGGCACTCCCAGACATTTCCTCCACAAACAAGAAATCCAGAGGTTTGGGATTCTTAGGAAGAACACAGGGAATTGGGACAGAAAGTACAGTCTGGCCCACCATTAAATAGTCCTGACTAGCACCTTCTTCTCTCAGAGTAAAAGTGACTCATTCCTTCAAGTTTATTTGCCAACAAGACTGCCAAGAGAGGAAGGAGACATAGTTTACCATACACATCATCCAAAAATTACACTCATTAACGAAAAGAAAATCTGATTCAAAAATATTAATATTTATTTACTTTCAAGCAGAGAGAGAGAGAGAAAGAAAGAAAGAAAAAAGAAAGAAAGAAAGAAAGAAAGAAAGAAAGAAAGAAAGAAAGAAAGAAAGAAAGAAAGAAAGAAAGAGAAAGGGCAACTCCAGACACATGTGCCACTCGGTGCATCTGGCTTTACATGGGTCCTGGGGAATCGAACCAGGGTCATTAGGCTTTGCAGGCAAGTTCCTTAACCACAGAGCCATCTCTTCAGCCTGAAAGTCTGATTTTATCTACAGCTGAAGCCACTATTCTGGCTGGGTTCTGGGTTCTCTTGAAAAAAAGGGCTTCTTTTACTTTACTAGCTATGATCACTAGAATATTTAAATATTTATCAATATAAATATAAATTATAAATATATTGTAAGTTATAAATATCTTAAGATATTTATTTAGCCAGGCATGGTGGTGCATGCCTTTAATCCTAGCACTCAGGAGGCAGAGATAGGAGGATCACTGTGAGTTTGAGGCCACCATGAGACTACAAAGCGAAATTCCAGATCAGCCTGGGCTAGAGCGAGACCCTACCTCAGAACACAAAAGAAATCTAAAAACCCAACCCAGCTGCCACCCACAGCCTCATCTGAATGGCAGATAGGTGCCTCTGAAGGGTTATGGTCCAAACTGCACAGTATACCATTTGGTTTTGTTTTAAAATTCTTGATAATTTGTGGAGACTTTTTTCTCTCCTACCAAGTAATCCATGTTTAGTGGTGGATCATAGGAGCTGGCTGGTCCAACTGCTGTCACCTTCAAAGTGCCCCAGATCATTTTCTAGAAAAACAGGTGGAGGTGGATTAATCATTGTTAGCCGGTGAACATGGCTGACTTATCTATCTCTGGCGTGGTGAGAAAGTTCAGCTTTAGAACCTTGACCTGTGCATCTGTTGTCCAGGCGGCAGGAGCCTGGTTCTCACAAAGAGCTGAACATTTTGTTCACAGAAAAATACCTGAAGGCATTTGTTTCATAAGGGCTCCCTACTCACTCCCTTCCTCCTGCTGCCCTCCACCTAAAATCAAAGGAAGCTCCAGAAACCGGAGAGATGGCTCCGTGGTTAGAGGCTCTTGTTTGCAAAGCCTGCTGGCCTGGGTTCGATTCCCCAGGACCCACATGCACAAAGTGGCACATGCAGCTGGAGTTCATTTCCAGCGGCTGGAGGCCCTGGTGCACCCATACTCTCTCTACTTGCAAATAAACTACAAAAACCAAAATAAATTTTAAAAATAGAAGCTCCAGAACTGTTATGGGAATCACAGACTGCTTCCCACTTTGCTCCCTCTTTCCTCAGCCACTTCCCCCCAAAAGCTGGTGTTTCCACCTAGAAAGACTTATTTCGACAATCAACTTTAACCAGTTCCCTGAGAAGCAGATGGCAGACGCCTCTGCGTTCCTGGCATATCCTTTGGTGTTTAGGTTAGGAAACACTCTTGCTGTCTGTCATATGTGATCCTGCAGTTGAAGTTGAACTTGGTTGAAGGTGCCCTGCTGGGGCAGAAGCAAGGGAGGGAAGTTCTCAAAAATGCAGTCAGAGCCGCGCATGGTGCACGCCTCTAATCCCAGCACTCGGGAGGCAGAGGTAGGAGGATGGCCGTGAGTTCAAGGCCACCCTGAGACTACAGAGTGAAATCCAGGTCAACTTGGGCTAGAGTGAGACCCTACCTCGAAAAACAAAACAAAAGAAAAGAAAAAAAAAAAAAGAAGAAAGAAACAAGTAGGCTTAGACCTATTTTCAGTTGTTTATTTATTTACCTAAAAAAGAGAGGGCTGGAGGGATGGCTTAGCGGTTGAGGTGCTAGCCTGTAAAAACCTAACAGCTCTAGTTCGATTCCCCAGTACCCACATAAAGCCAGATGCACAACAGGGTTGCATGTGTCT
This sequence comes from Zapus hudsonius, assembly GCA_004024765.1. NCBI lineage: Eukaryota > Metazoa > Chordata > Mammalia > Rodentia > Dipodidae > Zapus > Zapus hudsonius. The sequence goes on from PVHP010016444.1 coordinate 26,140, forward strand.
GCAGTTTGGGCCCTAGTGCACTCATTCTCTCTCTCTTTCTGTCTGTCTGTCTGTCTGTCTGTCTGTCTGTCTGTCTGTCTGTCTGTCTGTCTGTCTGTTTCTCTCTGCTTCCAAAATAAATAAAAATATTTTAAAAAATAAAAGAGAGATAGAGCTGTAGTGTTGCACACCTTTAATCCCAGCACTTGGAGGCACAGGTAGGAGGATCACTGTGAGTTCGAGGCCACCCTGAGACTAGTGAATTTCAGGTCAGCCTAGGCAAGAGGGAAACCCTACCTCAGAAAAAAAAAAAAGAGAGAGACAGACAGAGAAAGGGAGTGAGCATGCGTGCACCAGGACCTCTTGTTGCTGCCAACCAACTCCAGACACATGTGTCACTTTGTGCATCTGGTTTTACATGGCTGCTTGGAAATCACTGGGCCATTAGGCTTTGCAAGCAAGTGACTTTAACCATTAACTGGAGCCATTGCCCCAGGCTGTCTTGGACCTTTTAAACCAGCATCTGATCCTAAATGAGGGACCTGATGCCAGGAAGGGAAGAGGTAAGGTTGTGAGTCGTCAAGAAAACAAACAGTGAGGTTAGGAAGGCCCTGTGAGGTGAATGGCCTGTGTCTAGCTATTTTTAGATATGAAAACACAGCAGGGCTCCACTAGGAAGTAAACAGCCAGTCAGTGCCCAGATTTCTCAGGCCTGGCCGTCCGGATCCATCTGATGAAGGAAGGGAAAGCTCGGCAAGACAGTCTAGCCGGCCTCCCTTCTGTAGGGCAGAAAGGAAAAGCGGTGCTTGTTTTTAAGGTTTTAAATATTTAATTTAAAAAACACAGATTTTAAATGCCATGGGGCTGGTGATATAGCTCAGTTGGTAGAGTGCCTAGCATGCACAAAGCCCTGGGTTCAATACCCAGCACCACGTAAACTGGGTGCAGTGGTGAGTTTCTATAATCCTAGCACATGGGAGGCAGAGGTAGGAGGATGACTGTGAGTTCAAGGGCAGCTGGGGCCAGAGTAAAACCCATCTCTCTCTCTCTCTCTCTCTCTCTCTCTCTCTCTCTCTCTCTCTCTCTTTCTCTCTCTCTCTCTCTCTCTCTTTCTCTCTCTCTCTGTCTCTCTCTCTGTATCTCTCTGCTTGAAATTGAATAAATAAAATATTTTTAAAAAATAAAATATTAAAAAAAACTCCTAGGGGCTGGAGAGATGGCTCAGTGGTTAAGGGGCTTGCTTGCAAAGCCTAAGGACCTGGGTAAAGCCTTTGTCTAGCAAGAACAATGCCCTTAGCCTGGAATCCCCAAGCCCAGTTCCCAGCACCATGGGAGTGTGGCGGGGAGAACCCAGCAGAACTGCCCAGCTGAGTCCAGCCCACCTTCCAAACAGTGATCAAGGTAAATTTACTTGTTTTAAGCCACTAAATTTTAGTGTGGCCTTGTTCTTTTTTCTTTTTTCCTTCCTTCCTTCTTTTCTTCCTATTTTATTTCTTTACTATGCATGTGTGTGGGTGTGCATGTTCATGTGTGTGAGAGACACTGTGGAATGAGAAAACATCTCATACCATTTACTGCCTCCAAAGCACCCCTCCCACGTACAAATGTAACCAGTATTTGATTAATATAACATTGTGGTTCAACACCCCAGCCTGTGCTTCTGGCCAGCTGCATCCTCTTGGCTCTCCCTCCAGATTCAGGCACTCCTGAGCTCAATGGAGAACTGAAACACAGACCTGTTTATATCTACCTTCCCAGACTCCCCTGTCCTCCTCTCCTTCCTGACCTTTGCTGGGTGTGAGTTCAGATGATGCAGCTCTCATCTGAAAAAGAAATGCTTTATTTGGCAGCTCAGTATTGCGCTTTAGCCCCACGTTCCAGGCTGACCATGCGACCAGGGTGGTTTTTCACTTTTCACTCAGGAGTTTGGAATTCCACTGTTTTTGAGGTAGTCAAATGAGAATAGATGAGACAGAAACCAACGATTTTCGACACAAAGACCCCTAAGTTCTCAACATTAAAGCAGCCTTAATACTCACCACGACTCAGGGAACTGAGCGGAAGAGGGGGCGGAAAGATTGTGAGAGCCATGGTGGGGGAGATTATCAGAGGCATGGCACCCCTCAGTAACAACATACTAGGGCCAGGAGAACCTGGCTGAATACTCAGCTCTCCATGGTCCCCTGCCACAAGGACTGATCCAGATGACCCACGGAGGAGGATATCCAGCTGATTGGGGATGGGGAGGGGGGCATTGGGGAATTGGGGATAACAACTCATTGTTGGCCCATTAAATAATGTAACTCATTATGGACAAAAAATTTTAAAAAATGAGAATATGGGTGGGAAATGGTTAAGACAGAAAGTTACTTGAATGTAACGATGATTGTTGAATATTCAAATTTCAACACAGATGTATTTGAATATTCATAAATGGCCACAGTATATGCTGGGCATCAGGCCACCAAGGTCAATGGGACATGGCTCCAATTCTATGATGAGGAGTGAGAGGAAGATGCACGTAGGCAACGAGCTAGAGTTCAGTGTGTGAACCTCCATCATAGGGAAGCAAGGAGAACAATCGATCAGGGAAAGGTGGAAGGTGCCCAGGAAGGAATGTTTCCGTTTCTAACTAACATACCCTTGGGGAGTGGCTTTAAGTTCAGGTGTCCCAGACTTGACTTCTGAGTCAGAGCCTCCTTCCTCTCTTCAGGAGAGAGGAATCTGCTCACAACCACATACCAGAAGCTAAAGCTGCTACTACCTACCCTCCCCTCCCCCCCAGAGGATCTAATTTTATTGGTGTGAGTCAGTCTGGTATGTTGGGTTTACCCACTCCCCAGGTGATTTCAGTGTGCAGTCAAGGTGGAGGGCCGTGAAAGAGATAGCTTTACGTATTTCTGTCTGTTCACACGTCACTCTGCTCTGAGAAGGCCACTTAACACAGGTCAGGTGCCAAGTGCCTCTCAGGCATTACTTTATTTACATGTTAAAAGCAGATTCACAAGCCTTCTGTCCTTCCTATTTTATTTCTTTTCTTTGCACGTGTGTGTGGGTGTGCATGTGAGACATGCTGTGTAGAATGAGGAAACATCTCATACCAATATATGGTCCAGAACTGTCCCCCCCCTATTGCATCCTGGAACCTACTGTCTTTCCTTTTTTATTTTTTTAAAAATATTTTATTTATTTTCAAGCTGAGAGATGAGAGAGAGTCTGGCTTATGAGGGTCCTGGGGAATTGAACCCAGGGCCTTAGGCACTGGAGGCAAGTGCCTTAACCGCTGAGCCATCTCTCCAGCTCCCCTGTCTTTCCTTTTTTTTCCACAGGAGATCTAAAATAGACACCATATTCCTTGACAGTTCTTAAGAAAGAAGAGCTCCCATCATGCAACTACAGGGAAGCGGGGTCCAGCTATGTGGGTGAAGAGGGAGCAGCCTGTAGGGAGTGGGGAGATAAGGGTCAGGTGGGGGCTCAGGGCTGGCTCCTACATCTAAGAACCATCACAGAGGTTTGCTTGTTCCAGAGCATCTCCGGTAGACCAAGCCAGGTGTCCCTCAACGTCTACCGCAATGCCTGATGGTCAAATGCCATCACTTTGTCAAAGAAAATGAAATGATGACCAGCATTGCCATACACATCCCCAAATGACTTGACTCTCATAATTCCTGTGCCCCATACAATGTTTTGCAATCTGACCAAGTCAAAAAGAATCCATCTGGACCTTGGTGACTTCAGATAGCTCCAAATAGTTCCTCTGGTGCATAGCAAGTGGGGCTGTAAAAGAACCTTCCAGTGTAAAAACAAAACAAAACAAAAATACTACCAAAACTTTAAAAACCTTTGATTAACGCAATATGACTTTATCACTTTCCTAATGGGGTAGATGCTAACTCGAGGCCAAAGAACTCCTAAGGATAGACCCCAAAACTCCCAGAATCCCTTTTAGCTTTGAGTATGCGAGTCTGTCAAGATCCAGTGGGTCATTCTTCCCCTTGATAGCAAATCAGATTCAACACAGTCTCTCAGTGGGTTAATTAGTTTACTATCAACCTGATGGAGTATCTCATTCTTTAAAAACCATCCTTGGGGCTGGGAAAATGGCTCAGTGGGTGCTTGCCTGAGTTTGGATCCCCAGCACCAACCCAAAAGCTGGTGTGGTAGTGTGCAACCGTAATCCCAAGCACTGGAGTGGCAGACAGGAGGATCCCTAGCACAAATCCCAGATCCTAAACTGGCTTGTTTAATCCAATTGATGAGTTCTAGGTTCAAGGAGAGATTCTATCACAAAGAATTAGGTGGCGAGCAATTGAGGAAGGCACCTGATGTTGACCTCTGCCCTCCACACACGCACATGCATGCACGTGCCCGCCCATACACACACACACACACACACACACACACACACACACACACACACACAGAGGAACTTCTCTCCCCACCTGCAGCCAACATCCTTCTGAGTGCTACAAAACAACCTGTACAGATGCCTGAGGTGCAATGTTAAGTGGAAAAACAATACTTATGGGGGCTCAGTGGTTAAAGTATTTGCCTGCAAAGCCTAACGACCTGGGTTCGATTCCCCAGTACCCACATAGAACCAGATACACAAGGTGGCGCATGCATCTGGAATTTGTTAGCCGTGGCTGGAGGCCTTAGCTCGCCTATTCTCTGTCTCTCTTGCTCTCTCTCTCTCTCTCAAATAAATTAACATTCTCTGTCTCTTTCTCTAATAAATAAATTAATTAAATTTTTTAAAAGAATACTTACGGGATTGGATGAACTACACGGGGACAAGAACAGCAACAAGATTAGACGAGCCTGTGGTAGAAGAAATTGAACAAAGAATCCAGGCCCAGATGACACTCTAAAACACAGTTTCCATTGTCCCAGCTTCCCCGGGAGACAGCGTGACCCTGAGCCTCCTCCCTATCTATGTAGCGGCACCTGCTTGGATCAGGTTAGTGCAGCCATCGTTGCAAACTCCCCTAAACAAACCTTTTCTGTTCTATGCTTGGATTTTCTTATCACCGATTCATTGCTAAGGATTTTTTTTCCTGTTTGTGCCCCCAAATCATGTAACCTTAGAAACTTGTAACCCACCAATAAAAACTTCATAGTTTCATAATTTTCCTGAGTAATTAAGAGTTAAAGTGACTGAGTGTGGTGGTACAAGCCTTTAGGCACTGCACTCAGGGAGGCAGAGGTAGGAGGATCTCTGTGAGTTCTAGGTCAGCCTGGGCTAGAGTGAGACCCTACTTCAAAAAAAAAGGGGGGGCTGGAGAGATGGCTCAGCGGTTAAGGCACTTGCCTCCAGTGCCTAAGGCCCTGGGTTCAATTCTCCAGGTCCCACATAAGCCTGATGCACAAGAGGGTGGCCCTGGGGTACTTTCTCTCTCTCTCTCTCTCTCTCTCTCTCTCTCTCTCTCTCTCTCTCTCTCTCTCTCTCTGCTTTAAAATGAATAAATAAAATATTTTTTTTAAAAAAGAAAGAAACCAAACAAAAGAAGAAGAGTTAAGTTGGTGAGCTGATATCTTCCAAAGGCTCCTGTGGGAGGCAGGACACGCCCCTAAAAACCAGAATTCTATCTTCTTTCTTCTCCCCTCCCAGGACTTGGTGGCGTGGGTGACAGCTTGTTTCCTGCACATCCCACATAGAGGACATTCCCAACATGGTAATGGTGGAGAATGGAGTGAGCTTCTTCCTTCGACCTTACAACTCCTTTGACCCCTCCATCTACTCTCCTGACTCCATCTACTTGCAGGAGGACCAGGACATTGGGGCCTGTGAGGTCAACTCCCTGGCTTGCCTGTCCTAGGCTGCTGCCTGTATCCCTGATCTCCCTGCCTTTTCCTGCCTGGCTTTGCTCACACTAGATGGTCCATGGGTGGACTATCTGACTGAGGGATCCAGGGTCAGGGTGGGAGAGGTGGGATGTCTTGGTTTTCTGGTTTCCCCACATCGCTGATGTTTCCTAAAGGGTCCTCTCTCTCCTGCTGGCCTCTCTTGCCTCTCCCCTGTGCTGCAAGGAACCTCTTGGGCCTGGGATGCCTGACAGGAGCCCTGTGCTTGAAAATCCCAGCTGTGCTCACTTCCTGCCTCAGGGAGGAGGGGAAGGGCCTGAACAGGAGCCTAAAGCAATGGCCAAGTTTGTCCCCAAATGACTTCTATGTTAGAAGTTCCCCACCACTTAGTTATTTGTGTACATGTTTTTGTGGGAGGTACATGTATATTGCATGTGTGTGCCTGTGTGTAGAGAGCCCAGAAAACAACCTTGGGTGTCATTCATCAGGGGCCTTTCACCTTTGTTGAGACAGGATCTCTTTTGTTTGTTTGTGTCCTAGTCATACACCACTGGGATGAACCTCCAAACCAAGCACAATTTATTGGAGGAAAGAATTTATTGAAGCTACAGATCCAGAGAAAGTTCCATGATGGCACAAGAGGCTGGCCCCACTTTTCACAGGTCTAGGCAAAGAGAGAGAAAACCTGTCACCAGCACCACACACACAATGGCAAGCAGGCAGGGGGAGAGAGAGCTTTCTTTCCCCTTTATACAAGTCTTACAACCCTTCCCCAGACTTGATTCCCTGAGTGTCTGGTATTTCCTTCCTATATTGCCCACCCAGGAAGGAAGGAAAGTTTATTTCCAGCTTTCCTGAGCCTTCTTACATGCTGCCCCTTACTGAGAAGGCTGCCTTCCAGCAGTAAGTAACAACCTTAGAGACCCACTCAAGATTACTAAAAAGGTCAAGTTGACAACAAAACTTAACCATCACAAGTTCACCCCTTGTCAATTTGACATCAAACCATATCTCCTTATATCATACATAATGTCCAAATGAAGACACCTAACATGATATAACTATCCCACGTATGACCACAAATGCATAATCTCCCCCCATACAAGGCAAGGTCCCTTAACTGTGAGTTCTATAAAATCAAAACATTTAAACATATAATAGCACAGAGTAAATATTTACAACTGCTATGAGGCATAACAAGGAGAAATTTGGCCAATTCTAACTCAACAACCATTAGGCAAACATCAAACATCTGAAGTTCAAGTCCAATATCACAAGCAGTGAATTTCCAATTCTTGGCTTGGCTGAGTAGCTGGGAAAACTTCCATCCTTAGCCAACAGCACTCCATGGCAGCCCTTGCACAGTCCTGGTATATCCAAAACACCTTCAGGTCTCCATTGCAAACCATGATTCATCTTCCAAAGGCTTCACTGGCCAATCAGAGATTTTACACCCTGTTCCATAAATTGCATCTCAGCAGCAGCTCCTGTGCTGCTTCTTTCTTGTGCACTTCATGACCCACTCCACACATGCGTTTTTCATGCTTCCAAAAGCAATACCAGGCATGCAGGACACAGCCATGTTGTTAATTCAGGGACAAAAGAAATAGTGACCTTGAAGAGCAAGTTCCTCCCTTTCAGCTATCTCTGTCCAAAAGAGTGCACAGTCTGTCATTTAGTCTTTCCTTGGTGGAAACACCTCAGGCATCCTTTCCATTGTTTCAATTTAGAGCAGTTGGGCAGTCTTCTTTAGGATTCCTAATGTGTTGACAATAGCAGGTTCAATAACCTAAAGCCAGTCTCTCTGCCAGTAAGTTAAACTTGCTTGAATTTTTACAACTTTATTTATTTATTTGTTTGTTTGTTTCTTTGTTTCTTTGTTTGTTTTGTTTTTCAAGGTAGGGTCTCACTCTAGCCCAGGCTGACCTGGAATTCACTCTGTAGTCTCAGGATGGCCTCGAACTCACAGCGATCCTCCTACCTCTGCCTCCCGAGTGCTGGGATTAAAGGTGTGCGCCACCACGCCTGGCTGAATTTTTACCACTTTAAATCTTAAATTCTCAGTTCCATATCATTAGCCAAGCATGAGGCAGCAGAACACATCCATCCCTTATTCCAGTTATGCCATCCCAACAAAGTTCTCTGCAGTCTCTTCTTCCCCTTAGAAAGTTCATAAGCCAAGCCTCCAAATGCAATTCTCTCTGCACTTAGCATTTTCAAATTATCACCAGAATCATCCATAGAACATGGCTTACTGCTCTGGAAGGCGTCTTCAGTTGCAAGTACCAAGTCCATGTCCATTCCTCCAGTACACAAGTTCCAGAAGACAAAATCCACAGGGTCAGATTCATCTCAGCCAATATCACCACTCTCTCTGGTACCAAAACTGTGGTAGTCAGCCACATGCCGCTGGGATGAACCTCCAAACCAGGCACAGTTTATGGGAGGAAAGAATTTATTGAAGCTACAGATCCAGAGGAAGTTCCCTTTTCACAGTTCAAGCAGAGAGAGAACTATCACCAGCACCACACACACAATAGCAAACAGGCCTTGGGGGGAGGATTTCTTTCCCCTTTTATAGCCTTAGGATGGGGTCTTGCCACCCTTCCCCAGACTTATTGACTCCCTGAGTCTCTGAAATTTTCTTCTTGCACTGCCCTCCCAGGAAGGGATGTTCATTTCTAGCTTCCCTGAGCTTCCTTATATTCTGCCACTTACTGAGAGGCTGCCTTCCTGTGAACATCCTCAGAGACCCACCCAAGATTACTAAAAAGGTCAAGTTGACAACAAAATTTAGCCATCACAATTTTTTGTTTCTTTGTTTTTTTGTTGTTGTTGGTTCTCCCCCCCCCCCCAAGATAGGGTCTCACTCTAGCCCAGGGGGACCTGGAATTCACTATGAAGTCTGAGGGTGGCCTTGAACTCAAGGCAATCCTCCTACCTTTGCTCACAAATGCTGGGATTAAAGGCATGAGACACCACACCCAACTTGATAGGATCTCTGATTGGCCTGGAACTCACCAATTAGGCTAGACTGGCAGGTCAGTGAGCCCCAGGGATCAGCTTGTTTCTATCTCCCCAATCCTGGGATGACAAGGGCACATCACCATACAGTGTTTTTTGACTTGAGTCCTGAGGATTGAACTCAGGTCCTTATGTTTGTGAGGTAAGCACATCCTGACAGAGCTATCTCCCCAGCCCACCCCTTTATTTTCATACAGGAAACATAATTTACATACCATAAAGTTCACCATTGTAGCCAGATGTGGTGGTGCATGTCCTTAATCTCAGCAGTTGAGGCCAGCCTGAGACTACATAGTAATTCCAGCTCATCATGAACTAGAGTGAGACCCTACCTGGAAAAACACAAAACCAAATATATATATCACTGTTTTAAACTGCATAATTTATGTGTATTTTAGTTTTTAAAATATTTTATTTATTCATTTTCAAGCAGAGAGATGAGAGAGAGAGAGAGAGAGAAAGAGAGAGATCACAGGGCCACCACCTTGTGGGGCTGGCTTATGTGGGTCCTGGGGAATTGAACCGGGGGCCTCAGGCACTGGAGCCAAGTGCCTTAACCGCTGAGCCATCTCTCCAGCCCTGTTTTTTAGTTTTTAAAAAATATTTGAGGGCTGGAGAGATGGCTCAGCGGTTAAGGCACTTGCCTCTAGTGCCTAAGGCCATGGGTTCAATTCCCCAGGTCCCACATAAGCCACACCCACAAGGTGGTGGCCATGGTGCGCTTTCTCTCTCTCTCTCTCTCTCTCTCTCTCTCTCTCTCTCTCTGTATCTCTCTGCTTGAAAATGAATAAATAAAATAAATATTTAAAAAAAAAACCAGTTTCTAAAAAAAAAAAAATATTTGAGAGAGGCTGGAAGAGAGGGAGTGTGTATAGCACACCAGGGTTTCCTGCCATTGCAAACAAACTCCAGAGGCATGTGCCTCCC
>PVHP010016445.1:0-35885 GCA_004024765.1 Zapus hudsonius
AATTTTAACGCATAAAGAAATTTAATGTTATTATAATATTTTTATTTACTATGGAATTCACATTTAAATTATTCCAGCTGGTCAAGTATATTATGTAACAGTTTTTATTCCTGACTCTCTATCTAATCCCATTACACATTATTGCATTGAGTTTAGGTGTCTCTTTAGCCAGTTACCCAGCCTTTTGGATTGTGACTTTATTTCTTACCTTTTATATATCATCCCTAAATTTGGATTTGTATACTTCCTGATCAGATTAATGCATGTTCTTTTCCTGTGTGTCACATAAGGAGGAATGTGTCACATAATTACTCTGGTGACGATCAAAGTAACACTCTTAATGGTTTAGTACATTATGTGATTTTTCATCTATACCTCCCTGTAGGGCTCCCTGTTCTTCAAAGCTTCTGGGACTTATTGTATGTGACACAGTTTAAATTGAGATTCATCAAACACCATGCACACACACACATATCCTAGGAATTTTACAGGACAGTACTATGTGTATATATATACTTTGTTTTATGCTATTTTGTTATATATAATATAAATTTGATAGCCATTATGATAACATATCAGTTATCATCCACTCTGATCATTTTTCAAACTGGAAAAGTGTTTTTCTTGTATTTCTAAGAAGTTATTTTCATTGGGATTTTTGAAAATTAAAATAGTCTGTTTCCATCATTTAATTTCTTCTCACTTTGTACTCAAGGCAAAGAAGTCTTTAATTGTACAGGCAACTTCAGTTTTGTTTGCTTGTTTTTTTGTTGGGTTTTTAGAGGAGAGAGCTATTGAGGCAGGTTCTCTCACTAGGCTGACTTGGAACTTGTACTGTAGCCACAGGCTGACTTTGAACTCATGGTGATCCTTCTACCTCAGCCTCCATATCATTAGAACTAAAGGGGTGGGCCACCACACTCATCTATACTGGCAGGCTAATGAGTGGATATTAAAAATAAGTATAACTTAGAATGTTTTGAGACGTTCATATTTCAGGCATTAATTTCTAATGCAAAGTGCATGACCACCCTATATGTATAACTTACCTACCTAATAAAGCCAGAATATAAACATTTGTAGTAGGTGGATTACCATATCTTAAATAGTCCCTAGCCAGGAATATATAGGACTATTGCTTACAGTTACTATAAATGAGATTTCTGTAGAGAAGATAGTCTGATACTGAAGACCCCATGTTTTGAAGCACTTCAGAATTTAAATGATAGCCATTACTATCATCTCCTTAATAAAAATCCAGATTGAGTTTCCTCTTCTGTAAAGTGGGATGATCTTTCTATTTCTCAGATGTTGAGGCTTATGTAAGGAGGTAAACCTAGACCTGCTGAGTACATTATATGTAATATGAACTGGATAAATGTGAATAATTTACTCTCTATATAGCATATGAACTTCAAATTAAAAGTTTCAATCTGAAATGCCAACAAGTACTTTATTTCTGACTAGATAATGAAAACTTTTTTCTCTGTATCATTTTGGAATTTAATTTGGTAATAACAGTAATGAAGGGTTGTTTAAATGTCTTCACTTTGACATTTAATCTTTAGAAGTCTAATTGCTCAGTGTTCCATGAAGAGAATTAGAAGACAGCTAGCTGACTATTTGAAATGAATTCTTTAAGTTTTATCAAGAGTATTTTACTCTAATTGTAGTCTTCACTGTTACCTTAAAAACAAATATAGCCTTTTTAATAATAAATATGGAAATAGAATAAATGTGAGCATGTATTTTAATGGCCCAAAGGGTCCTGAATTTTTAGCAATACACTTAGCACTACAAGGAATGAGTTCCCATAAAGTAAATTGTCCAGATAAATGATTTTTTCTATTTGAATGCAAAACTATATTTAACATCCTGAAATGTGTGATTTGTCCAATATGCTTCATAGAGCATTTTGAAGACAGAGTTGTTACAGAGCTGATGTTTGCATACCATCAGTGTGAACAGCAATTACCAGGCTGCACATTTCTATAGTAACACCCTGACTCATTCAAAGGAGTTGGCATTATTTGCAAAGAAAACCTTCCTTGTCTTAATTATCGAGTAAGTGTATGTAGGACTCCAAGGAACATGGGAAAACATCCTCTAAATCTCATGGAGAACTAAAGGTCATTCTGGGAATCAGAAGGTAAAGCCTGAGGGAGTACAGTATGATGCTTAGAGAATTGTGACTAGTCTTGTCTACATCTACTTGTCTTTTGAAAATCAGGTGTCTTGGACTATCAGAGTACTTGGATTTTGAGCTATCACCAGTTTGCAGATTCCAAGTGGAAATCCTTGACCTTTTTTGACAAGTTTATAAAAGTGATCAATTTCAGCTTCTGTGTAAAGTATAGAAAGTTGTAAAAAGTGTTGCTCCCACTGTAATGAGAAAAGGCTACATTCTCTGTATTTCTTATGACTTAAAGAAAGAATGCTTAAGTTTACGAAAAAGCAGATAACACCAAGGTAGGTTGTTAGAGAATACAGGAAGAAGACACAAGACTGTCATACTTGAACAGGGAAGATTCAACTTACAAGTTGCTAAGAGGCTAGAGATGACAAACAATGGGAGAGCTCTTAGAATTCATAGACATAATGATATTGACATACTTCTAAGATTTCTTTATGGACCTTCATGAGGTGCTAACAAGAAAGTCTGGGAGCAAGGTAGGAGACTGGAGGAAAGCTGGCATGGTGATACAATTCTGAAGGAGTGGACATCCTGTGCTATAAAAAAAAAAGCCTAAGCTAGAGTGGGAAGAGTATCCAATCTTTGCAGAAGAAAAAGAAAACTAATACCATTGCTATAACCTTAGAGGTTGTCAGCATCACTGGCAGTCATATGGCAAAGTTAAAGACTGGGCACTCTGGCTCTGAACAAAGCCTGAAATGCCACATTGAAATAAGGAGCTAGCAAATTCAAGGCTAGCCTGAACTACGTTGTAAGTTTAGAATAATTGCTGACTTTGCTGTTAGTGTTTTGGTAGTTGTTACTATGTTTGTTACTCCTTAATTTTTTATTTTTGTCACTCAGGTGAATCTTGGTAGCAACCAGTTCCTTTTCTCTGTCATCGTGGATCCTAAAGAAATGCCCTGCTTCTGTCTGCGCCACGATGTTGACGCCTTGCTGTGGCAGCCCCACTGCAGCCAGAAAGCCGACATGTGGGAGCACATCGCAACTTTCAATGCTTTAGGTAGAAAGTACTCTTCCTTATCACTTTCCCTGTGACCAGAATCATTTGTTCTTTGAAGTGGAACAGTCTTAATTACATTCAAATAGATTTGTGCTATGTGTCAGTTACTCATCTCATTTAATGAGATTAGTCCCATTAGAACAGAGGGGTGAATCCTTGTGCTTGCACAGAATATAACACAGAAGAACTTAAAATGGTCACCTAAGCACTTGTATCACCCAAATCAGCCATTTGTGTGACTCTGGAATGTACAGTGGAATATGGACAGTTTTGATGTTGCCCTACATGCAACTTGTGCTTAGGTTTCTTCAAAGTGATCTTTGAAAACATCATAGAATTACTAGAAACTGATGTATAGAAGGCGTATTTCAGTGAATATAAGTGGAAGACAGGCATTGTGTATGTCTGTATTCCTCTCACCTGATTACCTGAGAAAGAAGGATTGTACATTTGAAGCCATCCTGGGTTACGTAGCAAGAGCCTGTCTCAAAAATCTAAATCAAAGTGAAAGCTAAGTGAAAGTACAGGAGCCACAATAATCAACACACCTATGGAAAATGGTATTAGATCCATTTAGGAGCGTAAATAAGAAAACACTGGTTTCAAAACTAGAACTTGAAGAAGATTTTCAACTGAATAATTATAGACATACAATCATTGGTTCTAAGTTAAATTACATTACTATGGTATAGGAGAAGGTTTTTAAGTGAATAAGCCACAGTTACTGCTATATAGAGAGGTTATTTTTATTTTTAATACTTATTTGAGAAAGAGACACAGAGAGAGAATGGGCACACCAGGGCCTCCTACTGTTGCAAACAAACTCCAGACACATTCACTACTTGTGCATCTGGCTTTACATAGGTACTCGGGAATCAAACCCAGGGCCAGCAGGCTTTACAAGCAAATGCCTTTAACTGCTGAACCATCCCCTTGTCCTGAAAGATTATTTTAAACTGACAACCAAATATAAAATTATGTACTTTAAAGTATATGTGTGCAACACTAATTGATGAGGAAATTTGTCAGTTATCCCGTATGATAATAGTATATGCTAACCTGATTAATTCGGGCTCCCAATGGATTGTTATGGCTTGAAATACAAAGTTTTATGGACTAGTTAACCACATAATTTCCAGCCTCTCTACTATAATTCTTATTTTGTAATTCTTTTTCTTCCATCAGGTCATTTTCAGATGCCTAGCCACTCTTTGTGGAATTCCTCTATGCATAACCAAAGTTGGCCAATTTGATAGTAGCTATGCTCTCTCGAGTTATTGTGTATAGTACTGTCAAGGTCAGCTTGGGCAGCAGAACTCAACTACTCTAAGAGATCCCTACGTCTGCTTCCCTTTTTCCTCTTCAAACCTTCTTAATATTTAAGACAAACAAAAAACTGTCGGCCAAGGCTCCATGGCTTTTGTTTATTTGTTGTTTGATGAGATCTCAGTTGTCATTGGGGTTAAATATATATTTTTTTATTTTTTGTATAGTTTTGTTAGATTTACCAAGTAGTTTTTAAAATCTTTTATTAACAATTTGTATACATGAACTAATATTATTTGACTACTTATATTTTTAATCTCACATTTCTAATTTAGCACCAATGTACCAGTCTGAAAGTACTAATTTAAATTATAGAACATAAATAGCCTTTTAATCTAAATAGATGATATATAGACATGTACATGATTTATAATAAAAATTGAGATTTTTTTTTTCCTGGGGTAGAGTCTTGCTCTAGCCTAGGCTGACCTGCATTTTACTCTGTATTCCCAGACTGGCCTTCAACTCATGGAAGTCCTCCTACTTCTGCCTCTCCAGTGCTGACATTAAAGGCACACACCACCATACCTTGCCCTGGGATTTTTTTTTTTAATTGAGTTAGCTTTTAAGGATATTCTAATTTCTTTTTTAATAGATATTAATATATTTAGATTGTAGTGGTATCATATTTTTACTTTTGCAGTCAGTGAACAAATTCTGTTACAGTTTTAGTACTGGTGTGTAAAAATGTCACAGAAATGGTGAGAGTGCATTGTGAATATTAGCATCTGAGCAGGGCATGATGATAGTCTTTAGAACTGAATTACAAGCAGACTTCTGAAAGTCTCCATGATGACATCCCATGCCCAATTTCCTTTTAAATTGATAAGAAAAAACATCATTTTTGTGATGCCATATCTGTTCTTCATCAGCCTACATTTAAAGTAATGTTTTAGTTGGTATACAAAATAATATTGTGACATTTGCATACATCACGCCACTGCACTTTTCTTATATTAACTCTCTTTACCCTCTCCCACCCCCCACCTGCTAGTCTTCTTCATCCCCCAAGTTGTCGTCCTCCTGCAGGTGTGCCTTTTCTAACAAATATATATTTAAGTCTAGATTTTATGTAGGACAGAAAATATGTTTTATTTTCCCCACTTAGCATCTCTATTTCTCACTTCCTCCTCCCTACATGGTTCCCTTCTATTCAAATCTGAATTTTACATATAAAAGAAAATCCTTGATATTTGTCTCTTTGGGTCTGCTTATTTTACTCAACATAATAATCTTTCCATCCATTTCTGTACAAATGACATAACTTCATTCTTCTACAACTGAATAAAATACCATTGTGTTTATATACCTTTTCACGTTCTTTCTTTTTCCCCCACCACTCTACCCCCTGAATTAGGTTCTCACTCTAGCCCAGGCTGACCTGAACTCACTATGTGGCTTCAGGCTGGCTTTGAACTCACATCAATCCTCCTACCTCAATTTCCTCAATTCTGGGATTAAGGGAGTACATCACCACACCCAGTTTATATCCGTTTTTATTTCTTTTCACTCATTCAGCTGTTAATGGATAAACAAGCTGTTCTTTAGGCATTAAAGTTGTTGAGAAGAACTAATTTTGGCTTACCATTAATGGTTTTGACTTAACATTATTATTTGTTTTGGTCGATATTTTACTTAGGCATTTAATTTACAATTGCAATTATGAAATATTAAATGATAAATTGTGCTCTTTCTTCCTTCATTTTAATATGTAGTTCTTCTATTGTTTGTCTTATATTCTTGGCAGGTTACGTCCAAGCATCAAAGAGAGACAAAAAGTTTTTTGCTTGTGCTCCCAATTACTCATATGCAGCCCTTTGCGAGTGCCTTCGCCGGGTGTTCATCTACAGACAGCCAGCGCCCACCTCCACTGTGCTTTACAACAGGAAAGAAGGCAGGCACGTGGGCCAGGTTGCTAAGCAGCAGGTAGCAAGCCTAGAAACCAGTGATCCTATTTTAGGCTTTCAGGCCACTAATGAGAGATTATTTGTTCTCACTACCAAAAACCTCTTTTTAATAAAAGTAAATACAGAGAATTAATTTCTTCAGCATTTGGCTTCTGTGTACTGGAAAATAATCCAGCAGTACCTGGAGGGCTGAGCAGTTATACTGTAACCTGATGAGTTTTATGTGTTAAATTAAAATATCTTCTACAGATTCTTATTTTTAATGGATGTTAGAAATGTAGTCAAGAGATTCTGAATATATAAGAGCCATAGATGAATGAGGCTGCAGATTTAGAGAATATTGGCTTCTGTTGACAGGTATAGTTATTTTTTAAAACCTGAGTCTAGAATTTCATCTTTTATATGAAACATGTACAGTTCACAGCTTAAAAATAAAAATATCATGTACTTTGTTCACTGTTTAGGTTGGTACAGTGTTTTCCTATAGAATGCTCAGTGTTATAAATATGTAAATGGACTGACAAGCTGAAGCTTCACCAGGAGCAGTTATAAAGTAGAACAGCTCCAGCAAACTAAGAGTTCTGAGAAACCTTAATTGCTTTTCATACTAAGCATACATTTACTTAATTTTAATGTATTTGCTATGCTACATAAATAGATTATACATTTTTCCATGTTGCATAACAAATTATCCCAAATGCAATAGCTTGAAACTAGGCTTATACTAGCATTTGGAAAGCTAAGGCTTGAGGTTCACAAGTTCAAAGCCAGCCTGGGCTACATAAGCAGACCATTCCAAAACAAAAACCAAACAAACAAAAAAAAAAGCTTTATGATTTTTTAATGGTTCTGTTAGTTGGCTCTTGTGTTCTATGTGACCTCTTAACTTTTAGGAGGCTAAACTTCACTTCTTGCCTTAATGGGCAAAGCTTTCTAAGAGGTGAACTTCTGTGAGCTAGAGCTTACCAGCCTGTGCGTCCACCGTCTTTGCTAAAGTTCCAATGGATAAAGCAAGTAGCACGGCCACATCTGGACACACACACACACAGCAGGAGCTGTGATTCATTTGGAGCCAATCATGTAACAGTCTATCACACAAGCACAAATTACAATAAATGTGTTTTATTAAATAAGTTCTTGTTACTTTTCTGACAGTTTGAGCAAAATGTTTCTGTATCTACATTAAATTTTTTACCATGAATTTTAGTTTTTCATACATATATTATTTCTCTAGATTCCTTTAATTTGTACTTGGTCTGGATTTGTTTTGCTTAGTTTTACATTTTATACTATTTTGAGGTATGAATTTTATCTCATTAGATTTCATGTTTTAAGATGGTTAATACAAATTAAAATGCAGAAAATGAAGGTTAAAAGTCATAAGATAGAAAAATGTTTGTATTGTTTGTCTATGTGAAATTATTGGACTCAATTAAATTTTAAACAGTATTTTGAATGATTTCTTTCAGTCAAGTCTGACTAAATTTAAATTTAATTTTGACTGAGTATTAGCATGTGTGACTGTGTGAGTCCCTGGATTGTATCTCCAGCACTGAGGTGAATGGGTGGGGAGGGAGAGGGAGAGAAAAAGAAGAGAGAAAGGCTGGGGGAAGAAGGAAGGAACTCAAGCAGGCTGGCATCCTGGCTTGACAGAAGAAGAAAAGACAGGAACTGCCTATGGAAACATCACCAAGGCTAGTTTGTAGCCATTGATAGAGAAAGAGCTGTTACCTAGTATTAAGTGACTAGTCAGGTTTTAGCAGGGTAAAGGTCAGTCGGCATGGACCTGCCCACATTATCAGCAGTTTGTAAAACCAGGGACTGAAACTTCAGGACTGTCAAATCAATGAGGCTGTATTTTCATCACTGGCCGTGGGTGGAAAGATGACATTCTGAACTTCCCAAAAGATTAAAAGATGGTGATTTAGCTGAGGCTTTCTGATAAAGAGCAAAGAAATATCATATTCACTTAAAGACTTAATCCAAATGGGCCTATCAGAAAGAAAAGCACCCCCCCCACACACACCCTTCAGGAAAACCATCTATCTGTTCTAAAGTCTCAAAGAACTAATATAAAGCCTGCCTGAAAAAATGTCACTTGGCACAATGCTTTCTCTGGCCATTGTCCACTCCTTTACTTATGTGTTTTCCTCCTATGATCCCTTTGGCCATGTTCACTCATACCTGATGTTGCCTTGTAATAAACTTCCTGTCTCCTACATTCTGTGGGTCTCATCTGAATTTGTTTTGAGAATTTTCAAATGTAAAGGTGCTATAATTTGGAATTCTTTTATAATGTGTAACTTGTCCCTCCTCACCTGCCCTGTTCCATTGAACTCCCTCCTCTTTTTTCTAGTCCTTCTATTTTGATGTCTCTTTCAAATGATATTAAACTATGCAGGTCTTGTGGAGCTAACAACAAGGTTGCCAATGCACTGGTCACTTCATGTCTGAATGACAGTGTTCCAGAGGCCTTTTCACCACACTCCGGCTCTTATTTTCTTTCTGCTCCCTCTTCTTTGATGGTTCTGTTCCCATCAGGTTGCCTTCTAAATTACTTAAATTTAGACATAGATTAGTGCTATTCTCCCTTTTGGTCAGAGAAGCTTCTTCTTCAGATAGTGGTAACTGTTAGAGAGACCAAAGACTTACCATTGGGGGAGGCAAGAGGGGGTACTATGTGGGAGTAAAGGGGGCTTACCAGAACCTAGAGGTCCTTAGGTTCAGGAATTTGAGCTAACCATCCAGGATGTGGGGGGGGGGAGAGAAAGAGGGAGGGAGAGAGGGGGAGGGAAGGGGAGAGAGAGAAAGAGAAAGACTGAGTGAGCACTTCTGGTTCAGGTGAACTAAAGAGACATCTAATTGATCCATGATTTCAAGTTCTGGAGTCTTAAATTTGACCAACCACAATGCCAGGATGAGATTTGAATTCTAGAATTGGAGAACTCCCATTCCAGGGAAAAGCTAGGATGTTCATGGAAAAAACAGCTAGGCAAGAATTAAGAAGTCAGATCATGGAAGATGGCAATGTGCTAACCACACCAGTACAGGTAGAGGGGAGATAAAGAGATAATAAAAGGAAAACATACCATCAGTCTGAAAACTGAAAAGGTACAAGAAAAATTTTAACTAAGTAGAAAAGTAGGAGACAGGTAGAGGTTACACAGAGTCAACTAGAAGCTGGTGTAGATGCATGGTTCCCAGCCGCAGCTTGCAGCAGATCCCAGCAGGGGAAAAAAAGGTATGCATGGGCCACAGCGAGAGCTCTTTATGCACAGAGACATGCCAGTGACAAGCCAGGGAACACTCACTGGAAACGAGTTCAGGGAATCAGTGACCAGCACCCAGAGTCTCATTCGTCAAGCCCAGCAGATATGTACCACAGATTCAAGACCCAGCCAGCCCACACCAGCTGCAGGCAAAGGCATATTCAGCCTAAGATGCAGTCCAGGGTGACCAGCCCCACCCAGCAATGTGAGCCACATGGACAGAGGGTAAGACAGTGAATGACTTTTTCTCAGAGGTCAAAACAACACACTTAAAGTCTGGTGAAGGGTGCTGTTGAGGGGTGCAGGACATTGCAGGGGACAGGGAGGAACTGGTGTGTGGGAACAGAATAGCCTATCACCAATTGGGCCCTAGGTGAGCCTAGAGACTCTGCCCCCCCCCTAGAGCAGAAGGTCAGAATCCAGTTCTGCCTGCTGCAGGCTGGTGAAGAGCTCCTGGGCTCTTGAAACTGGTGCTCTGGTGATGTTAGTAATGGTGCAACCCAGTCAGGGGAAGGAGGTCTGTGTGGGGACTCCAAGCCTGAGCATTCAGGTACAGGGGGCTAAATCGTGTTGAAGAACAAATCCTGCCTGGGGACAGAACACCCCAGACAGGAGAGATTCTTGGGTGAGTTTAAACCTAGTGCTCACACTTTTAGGGGTACAGCATGCTGAACAACTCTCCCCAGGGTGCCTTGGTCCAATTCTAACTAGAGACCAAAAACTCTCTGACAGTCACCTTCCAGGGGAGTAACAGGGATCTCTACAACGCAACCAGCAGGGATTTGGTGGAACAAGTAGGCCAGCTCTAAATCTTCCCAGCAGCAAGACAGCAGAGACTACAACCAGAGAAGATCTTTGACATTATTACATACCAGACATCAGCCCAGAAGGGCTGGCACTTCCATACCTTGGTAACTAACACATCTGAGGTTATAAATGCTATCCCAAACCCAGCTGGTACACAGAACATTCATTGCATACCCAACTAAAACCCACATTGACTTTGTATCAAGAAAACTATAGCCTTCTTCATAAATGGGCAGAAACCAAAGTAAAAAATGCACAATTCAAGGAGTTCCCAACCTAGAACAACTAGTTCCATATTGGAAGAGGCCAGTGAGAATGCAATGGAGATAACAAAAATACAATTCTGAAATAATAAAATAACTCCTGACCATAATTGCAATGAGATCATGAAGAAGAAGATGGCTGAAATGGAAATTGTTTTAAAAAAGATGTAAATGAGATGAAACTCAACAATGCAAGCATAGATACCAGACTGAATTTAATGGAGAAAAATATGATCAACTTCAAAAATGCATAAAGCAAATTGAAACTGAACCAACAATGGGAGGAGCTATACAATCAACTAATTTATGTTTGATGAGGACTTAACCAAACTTAAACACTAATTCCAAGAAACATTAGCAAAAACAAAACTAGATTGGAAATTGGAACTCACCAGAGAAATGGAGAATATGAAACAAAAATATAGCAGAAACCAAAAATCAAACAGATTTTAAAAGCCTCCTTTGAATCCATCAGTCCCAGAGTTGATTGCCTGGAGGACAGATTTTCAGACCTCGAAGATAAGACAAATGGAATTAATAGGGATTCCATAGGTTTCAATAAATTCAAAATATCATGTGAACAAAATATGAGGGATTTATGGGATACCCTAAAGAGACCAAATCTCAGGATCGTGGGGATCTCAAAGGGAGAAGAAACCCAGGGCAAAGGCATAGAAAGTATTTTCAACAAAATTATACAAGAAAATTTTCCTGATTATATAAGAGAAAGGCTAATTCAGATACAAGAAGCCCACAGAACTCAGACAGGACCAAAGACGGAACTCTCTAAGACATAACTTAGTTAAAAATGTAAAGAGAGTGCTCAAGGCAGTAAGAAAGAAAAAAAACTCATCACCAGTAAAGGTAATCCCATCAGACTACTTCAGACTTCTCATTAGAAACCATGAAGGCCAGAAGGGCATGAAACAATGCTCTTCTAGGCCTAAAGAAGTATAACTTCCAACCTAGACTACTGTACCTGGCAAAGCTATCCCTAATAATAGATGGAGAATTGAAAGTGTCTCATGAAATAAGCCAGTTCTATGATTATATGAACACAAAATCAAACTTCCAGAAGATACAATGGGAGATATTCTACACAGAAGAGACAAGTAGCCTACCTCAGGAATCTAATAGAGAATGAGCATGGTAATCAAATTCATTGTGCTAATAATAACAGGTGTGGCATCAACCCCCATAATCTATCTAACATGGCAGGGTTTAAAGCAAACCTCACAGTTATAACTCTAAATATAAATGGCCTTAACTCCCCTATAGAAACACAGATTAATAGGGTAGATCAGAAAAATAGACCCTTCCATCTGCTGCCTTCAAGAACACACCTCACCTCTATAGCAATCTCCTTGGGGAAAAAGTATGGAAAATGATTTTTCAAACATGGAAATAAAAGCAAGAGGGTGCAGCTACATTAATATCTGACAAATAGACTTTATACCAAAATTAATTGAAAAGGATAATGAAGGTCACGTCTTACTCATCAAGTGAACGATCCATCAAGAGGTTATTAGTATCATAAATGTGTATACACCAAATGTAGGTGCATCACATTTCATGAAGCAAAATTTACTCAAAAACAAAACAGAAATAGACTCTTACTCCATCATAGTAGGAGACTTTAATACACCGCTATCATCTCTAGACAGATCATCTAAACAGAAGGTCAGCAGGGAAATAATGGAGCTCAACACCATAGTCCAAATAAGCCTAACAAACATATAAAGAAAATTCCATCCCAATACCACAGACATTCTTCTCAATAGCCCATGAAACCTTCTCTAAAATAGACTACAAATTAGGACACAAAACATGCCTCAACAAATTCAAGAAGACTGACAGCCCCCTGCATCATATCAAACCACAATGCATTAAAGTTAGAAATTAACAAGGAGCAGCAGAAATTGCATCAACTATTGGCAAATGAATATTATCCTTTTAAACAATGAATGGGTCATTCAAGAAATAAAAAAGGAAATTGAAAATTTCCTAGAAGTGAATGATAATGAGAACACAACATACTAAAACCTATGGGGCACTATGAAGGCAGACCTAAGGGAAATTCCTAGCACTAAATGCCTTCATAACAAAGGCAGAGACATCTCATTTTAATCACCTAATCACACACCTAAAGGGATTGGAAAAATTTCAACAGTCCAACTCTAGGAGCTCAAGGTGAAAAGAATATCAGAGCTGAGATTAATGAAATGGAAACAAAGCAATTTAAAAAATAGATAAAACAAAGAGTTGGTTCTTTGTAAAATTAAGCAATATTGACAAACCCTTGAAAAATCTAATTAAATGAAGGAAAGAGAAGGGCCAAATCAACAAATTCAGAAAGGAAAAGGGAGATGTCACAACAGAACCCAAAGAAATTGGAAGAATCATCAGGTCATACTTCCAAAACTTCTCCACAGAATCGGAGAACTTGGAAGAAATGGAGGGGAAAGACATAAAAAGGATACATTTTGGAAAGGAAGAAGTAAAATTACCCCTTTTTGCAGATGACATGATCCTATACATAACAGACCTGAAGAATAGTGTCAGTAAACTCTTGTATGTGATAAATACCTTTAGCAAAGTGGTTGGATACAAAATTAACACACAAAAAATCAGCCTTCCTGTATGCAGATGACCTGCATACAGAAAAGAACATCAGAGAGACTATCCCATTTTCAATAACCTCAAAAAAATCAAATAACTTGGAGTATCACTAACTAAGGATGTAAACGACTTGTATAATGAAAACATCAAAATGCTCACATGGAAATAGAGGAGAATGTGAAAAGATGTAAAGTTATCCCATGCTCCTTGGTAGGCAGAATTAAAATAGTAAAAATGGTAATCCTTCCAAAAGCAATATACAGATTCAAAGCCATGCCAACAAAAATCCCAGCTTCACTCTTTATTGACACAGAAAAAATAAATTCAAAATTAATTTGGAAGGGCAAAATTAAAAACTTCCTCAGGAGATATCACCATTCCTGATCTAAAGACATACTATAAAGCCATAATAACAAAAACAGCATGGAACTGGCATAAAACAGACAGACCAATGGAACAGAATCAAAGACCCTGCTCTTAGTTGGAGTAATTATAGTTACTTGATCCTTGACAAAGGTGCTAAAAATGTTTGCTGGCATAAAGATAGGATCTTCAACAAATGTTGCTGGACAAATTGGATAAACACTTGTAAAAAAAATGAAAATAGACTCACTCCTTTCACCATGCACAAAAATCATCTCCAAATGGATCAGAGACTTCATTTTAAGACCTGAAACCCTGAAAACTCTGGAAGAAAAAATAGGAGGAACTATCTATGAGTTAGGGGTAGGGAAAAACATCCTGAACAAACCTCCAGTATCCCAGCAAGTGCAACAGTCATTTAACCAATGGAATCTCATCAACTGTAAAAGCTTCTGTACAGTTAAACATACCATACTCAGAACCAATAGACCACCATCAAACTGGGAGATCATTTTTGCCAGCTATAACACAAACAGAGGTCTAATATCCATAATTTTTGACAGCTATAACACAGAGGTCTAATATCTAGAACTTACAAAGAACTAAAAAATAAATAATAAAAAAAATATATATAGCCCTCCCACAAAATGGAGCATTGATTTCTACAGAGAATTCACACAGGAGAAAATACAAAAGGTCAATCTGCATTTAAGAAAGTGTTCATCATCCTTAATCATCAGGGAAATTCAAATAAAAACTACAATGAGATTCCACCTTACTCCAGCCAGAATGGCAATCATTAAAAAATCCAACAACAATGGTTGCTGGCGAGAGCCCCCAGATGATAGTGCAGAGCTGGAAGGCACTACATAAGCTTCCAGGGAAAACTGGTCAACAACAGTGGGAGTAAACAGAGCCACCATGAGTAGGCTGTATACACTTCCTACTGGGAGAGAACAACGAACCAAGACACGAACACTTGTGCAATGGAGGAGCCAAAGCCTGGGGGAGGCAATCAACAATTTTAATTTGGCCAAGTAGTCCACTCAGTGACAAGGAGCCATTGACTGGAATTGGGGACTCAGGGTGAAATACATTGGGAACCAAAATCTAGGGACCCCGAAAGAGAAATTCACTTTACAAGTGATTTACAAAGAGGCTAATCACAATAGAATCTGGCCAATTCAGAAATGTGTATCTCAGATAACCTATACTGATCTCACTCTCCAATGGAGATTCTGTTTGTATTTTTCAGAAGGCAGCAAGAGAGCAATGATACCAAGGAGCCACAGGCCGATAGTTGACATCCTGGCAAGAGATGAGCCACCCCAGACCTACCATGGAGGATCCATATGGAACCCTGCACAGAGTGGTGAGATAAGCAAGAGACCTATAACCACAGCCAATCAGGCAACCCACGATAAGCCAGTGAGACAGACACCAACAATTTTCAATACAACTTAAAGCAGAAGTACAGAGGCCCCTAAGACCTCAACAATAAAGCAGCCTTAATACTCACCCACCATGACTCTGGGATCTGAGCAGAAGAAGGGGCAGAAAGATGGTAAGAGCCATGGTGGAGGAGAATATCCAGAGACATTGCCCCCCTCAGTAACAGCATACAAAGGAGGGGTGGAACCGGGTCAACTCCTACGCTATCCATAACTCCCTACCCCATGGACTGATCCAGTTTGCCCACAGAAGAGAATACCCAGCTGATTGGGGACAAGGATGAGAGAAATCGGGCAACTGGGGATACCACATTATTTCCCCATTCAGTGTATGTAAATATACATAATAAATATATATTTTATAAAAAAATAGTTTCTGGCAAGGATGCAGGGGAAAAAACCCTCCTCATTCATTGCTGGTGGGATTGCAAACTTGTGCAACCACTATGGAAGGCAGCGTGGAGACTCAATGGATAAGAGCTAACAACATACCCAGCTATCCCTCTACTAGGCTTGAGTTTTCATGCCTCATCACAGAGACATTTGCTCAACCATGTTTATTGCAGCTCAATTCATAATATCTACTAATTGTAATCAACTCAAATGACCATCTCTGGATGAATAAATATCAAAGTTTTAGTATATTTACATGATGCAAATCTAGTCAGCAGAAAGGAAAAGAAATAATGGCATTAAAAGAAACGTGGACGGTCTTGGAACAATCATACTTAGTAAACTCACACAAGAACAGACTCAAATGCTGCTTATTCTCCCTCATATGCAGTTTTTAGCCAGGTTAAGCTTAAACTCTAAGTAAAACTGAGAGACTATAAAAGGGAATGGAAGGAATGGGGAGAAAGAGTGGGAGGGTGGGAAGACATACACTAAGTTAAACCAATAAGTATCAAAGCCATAATATCCTTACTTTCATACAGTAAGATCTTGAAGCTATGGGCAGCGCCTGGTAGGAGGGGACGTGAACAGAAAGGGTGGAAGCCTAATCCCATGAAAAATTGAGCAGACTTACAACTCCCCATCTCAGTCATTGGTTACTTCCCAAACTGAGCTGTTGATCAGAGATCCATGAGGTCCCCAAAACAAGACAGACTTCTGTCAAAGCTATTGAATACCCACCTCAGGCCCAAATTAAGTCCTTATTGATGAAGAACCTACAGAAAGTCACAGCACAACACTGAGAGACCCTGCGGGATCCAGAATGGTAACCAACTCCCAGAGGGTATTATGTGTAGTGTTGGTAGATTCTACATAAATTTTGAGGAGAAACTGGTCAATGATATTTGGAGAAAACAGAGACCATTGATATACATTTCAGAATAATGTCATGAGAATGTAGAACACATTGTTTTATGATAGAGATGAGCAGGTCAAGAAGAGATCACCTGTGCAATCATGGCACCAAAACCTAGGGTGGTAATCAGTGGCTTTCAAATTGGCTAAGAGATCTATTCAGTGACAAGTAACCTTCAACTGGAATTGGGATCCAGGGCTAAATCTTATGGGGTACAAAAACCTGAGCCCCAAGGGGAAATTCCACTACCAGAGTGCTACGCCCACAGCTGTGACACCAGAGAGCTACAGAAAGCCTACACCCAATAGAATCTTGCCAAATTAGCATTGTGTGTCTCATTTAAACAATGCTGATCTCAGTCTCTGAGGGAGATTCTGTTTGTATTTTTTCAGAAGGCAGCGAGAGAGCTGAGTTCAATCCAACTCCACCACAAGCCCCACCCCTGACATCCTGGCAAGAGGTGAACCACCCCTGGCCTATAGAGTAGGCTCCAAATGAAACCTATGAGAAAGTGGCAAGACAAACAAGAGACCTATCACCATAGCAAGGCAGATAACCCAGGAAAAGTCAAAGAGACAGACACCAGCGTTATCCAACACAACCCAAAGCAAAAATCCAGAGACACTTAAGATCTCAACAACAATAAATCAGATTTAAAACTCACCCACCATGATTCAGGGAAGAGGGAGAGGAAAAATTGTAAAAGCCATGGTGAGGGAGAATATCCAGATACATTGCATCCCTCAGCAGCAGCACATAAAGTGTGGAGGGGGGAACTGGCTGCCTCTATTACAATTCATAACCCCCTACTCCATGGACTGATCCAGTATGCCCAACGAGAAGGATACCCAGTGGATTGGGTACAGGGAGGTGGGAAATGGGGATACCAGCATAATATTTGCTCATGTAATGTATCTAATTTTTCATAATAAAGATATCATTTTAAAAGAAGTCAGATAATTGTCTGATGTCTAGCAGAGTGAGTGGGCAGGCTCATGGACATTCCTGCCTTGACTTTCAGTGGCACTGTTACCCTGACAGCCTCAGCTACACAGTTTGAGAAGCTCTTGCCTTACTGTATTGACAAACAGTCTGATAGATCATTTCCATGTCATATCCCATGACACATTTGTTCCAGATATCATGGTAAATGCTTATTGTGAATCACTGGTTCTTCATGGGTCAAATGCCCTCATATAAACCAATCACCATGAATTGGGGATTTTTACATCTGCAAAGTGCCCACAGGATTATCTTTGAATGAAGTTCTCCTTATTAGTGTCAGTGATGGGAATTTGAAGTAAAGCAGCCCCCATTTTGTGTACTGTTATCCAGGGCACAAACAAAAAGATATTCATTTGCCTTGACATCCCATGAGAACCTTCCATAGAGGCAGTCAGCATACAGACTGGGACCTACTCCAATCACCTGATAAGCCCTGGAAGTACCAATAGGCAGTGCCAGATAAGAAAAATCAAAGAATGCAGATTATTTTTGGCAACAAAGCTGACCTACTTCTATTCAGTGTAATATATAAAAGGGAGAAGGGGAGGAAAAAGCCCCTAGACCTTTTTGAGGACCCTTTTCAGGCTGGTGTGCTTTTCTTTAGCTCAAACTATTTGCTTTGGTCTCAAACACAAAAAAGCTTTAAATTAGGTCTCCATCTTGGTAACCTGTTCAGGTCCTCTTACTGCTGCCACCAGGTCTTTTGTTCCTGTACCTCTCATTCTTCAATAAAGTGGCTTGCTCTTTCTGCGTTGATCATTCTTCACAATCAACAGACAGTGAACTCAGAAACAAAATTGGTGACACCAAGAATGGAGCCAGTTACATACAAATGTGTGTTTCATACAAATGAATGTGTTTCATACAAATGAAAACTTACATCCAAAGTAAAGGAGAGGAGGGGATATTGATGCATGAATACAGGAAATGTGCATTGAGGAAAACCAATGATAACAGAATACTGTTAATAATATACTCCTTTGCGCAACAGGTAAGTGGGTGACAGTAAATATGGTTAGCCATCTTCCCCTATCTAAAGTATTGACTCGGGAATTTTAGAGTTCAGGAGGTCCCCAAATTTATGAGCCCCAAGTTTATCTTAAATGGAGAATAATAAAGATGGAAACAAGAAGGACAAATTATGAATTATTGAGTTTATTTGGGAGAAATCACAACTTGTAGAGTTTATTTAAGGGGAATTAGGACCCAAGAAGGGAGACCAAAACACACTTTTATGTGGAAAACATTCTCAAGAGAGACTAAAATTTTAGAAAAAAGTTGAAGTAAATCCACCAACACTTTGGGGATGGGGCTAGAAGAAACTTGTTTCCAGGGAAGGTTTAGAGTAAAGTTTTGAACTGTGGAAGACTAAGGAAACTGAAGCTTAGAGAGTGGAGACAGACCAATATAATGCTGGGAACCACATGGAAGGCTGGGGAAACTGAGGCTTACAGGGTGAAGCCAGATCTAAGTAAAGCTGTTGGTATTGCTAAATGAGGGCACGGAGAACAAAGGGTTAAGGATGTTTGAGCAGGTGAAACCCTAATAATTTGGTAGAGTTTCCCAGCTCCGTCAACCCTGACTCCCAACCCCCATGGGCAAGCCACAGGAACCCGGCATTCCCATCTCAGCATGACTGGCAATGGGTGTCAGACCCAGGTAACAAATTTCCCTGTACCCATCCCCATGGACCGTGGCTAGTATCATGTATTTCCTACCACTCAGCCCCCCCCCATTATACAAATTAGGTATTCACAGGTTGTCTGCACTCCCCTTTCCCATTGCAGACCGCTAACTCACCACCACCCTATCTGATCCCCTTGCCCTCCTCCCCTGCTCCTCATCCCCCTGGCTTCCTTTCCCTATAAATGTAAGCTCTCCCAATTGAATAAAGAACCACATGGATACACTATACACATCTGTTCCTGTCTGTGTACTCAGCCAGCCACACCGTGCATCGGCCCCCAGCTCTGTGGAACTGCCCTGAGACAGCAAAATAGCGGCTCAGCTTCCCACCTCTTTCCCTCCACGGTGGCTGATGGCGCCCCTGGAGGCGGAACCACAGTTTGGTGCCCGGAATGTGGGGCTTCCACACAGTGTTCACCTCTACAAGGACGGGTAAGTCCCCCTTCGCAAGGGAAAATCTGGGATCACGCCTCCAAACTCTCATTTCCTACTTTGTTTTTGGTCCATGCCATCGCGAGGGACTTTCCTAAGGCTAAAAAGCAACTGATTTCTCTCAGCTGAGGCTACTCTTCACCAGAGAAGGAAGGCTTTTAGCTGGAAGGATTGATCCCGATAGCCTCCTGGTGCTGGGAAGTGACTATTCTATCATAGTTTCTATCTGGAATCAAATCGGTCACGCAATGACCCAGTAACAGCCTGTAGAGCGGGTCACCGAACCTCTGAAATTTGCGGAGAGGCTGGCATCTGAACTATTAGGGAATCCCCCTCACTGCCAGCCAGTAAGGGAAAGTTGCCTAACAGTTTCAGCGCTTCTACATCTTTTGCTATTATGGGGAATTCCACGTCCAGACAGAAAAGTTCTCCAGTCCAGGCATTAAGGACACTCCTGAAGTCACAGGTCTTAAACTTCCCATTACTTCTCCTCCGGGTGGCTGATGGCACCCCCAGAGGCGGAATGACATAAAGCTATGGTCAAACAGAGCTTAAAGGAGGGGGACATACTTGGCATTGATCAGTGCATTCCTCTGGAGGGAGGCTAGGGAAAAGGGAGATCCAGAGTGGGAATTGAGGGACTGTAAAACAGATTTGAGTAGGGAGACTAGGATTAGGAGACAGGGTTATGTTTCCCTGTTCCCCTCTCAGCCTGAACTGAGTGGGACTGAGACTCACATGGGAGAAGACCAGGCCACACTGATCGAGATAGCGGATCATTGGAGAGTTGCCAGAAAGGGGTTGGAACGATTGCTCAGTGGTTAAGGTGCTTGCCTCCAGACCCTAAAGACCTGTGTTCAAATAAATAAAATATTTTTTAAAAGAAAATGTCCACTAGATAACTTTTTTAAAATAATGATAATATGAAGAAGGAAGGCATAAATTGTTCCCATAGTTTTGGGATATGCCATTCTCTCTATAGGAGTGTGTTTATTCACTTTCATGTAAGGTACTACTTATTTGACTCCAAAATCTCTCCAAACTGTGGGGTTTCATGGAGGCATAATTAAATTTGCCATGGTTAATGTACCCACCAGCAATTCTACACCTAGATGTATACCCAAGAGAAGAAAAGCCATGTACATGAATGTTCATAGCATTATGCACAATAAATAAAACCCAGAAAAACCCTAATGATAATTAATGAATGAGTCAAATATATACATTCATATAATGGAACATTACCCAGCAATGTCAAGAAAAGAAGTTAAAACATGTTCAATAGAAAGGAACCTTGAAAACAATATACTAAATGAAAGAAGCCACATATATTATGATTCTATTTACATAAAAAGGCAGATTTATACAGAGAGAAAATAGATAAGTACTTGCCACTGTCTGGGGGAAATAGGGAGTGACAGCTGATTGGGCATAAGGTTTCAAAATTGACTGTGGTAATAGCTGCACATCTCTATGAACATACTAAAACCCTTGAATTATACACTTTTAATAGTTGGTTTAATTGGTGTATAGGATTATAGCTCAAGAAAGCTATTGCACAAACATGATGAAAAATAAAAAGAAAATTTCCGAGATTATCTTTCACGCTAAATACACTATCAATTAAAAAAAACCTTTTGACTTCATTTTTTAAATGTCTTATTTTAAAATAAATATGCATTTTATGATAGGGAATTTAAAAAAGAATTGTGTTACCTTATTTGCATATTTGCAAGCAGAGAGAGGAGAGAGACTAGGCATCTTAGGACTCCTGGCTGCTGCAAATGAATTACAAATGCAGACAACAAGTTGTGCACAGGGTTTAATCAAACCAAGACTGGCAGCCTTTGCAAACAAGTGTCTTTGACTGTTGAGCCATCTCCTCAGCTTGACAGTGAATTTTTAAGATCAAGTAATTCATATAATTTTACTAAAGTGATCAATATCAATACTGATGAAATCTCTCAAATGTCCTTTCACTGTAATATGATGAGTTATTTTGACAAAATCTCCCTTCTTATTCTTGCACATTTTTTTCTACTGATATCTACATTTTATCTACAGAAATATAAGTCAGCATGTTTGTTCTTGGTGAAAAGCATGAACAACTACATTTCTTATTTAATACAGAGTCTGTAGAACTCTTGCTAAATGGCATCCTGATTTCAAGACCCCCAAGACATGGGGTTTTATTTAGAATAATGAATGGTTTTATTTAGAGTATGCTTTGATATGTAAAGTTTCTCTGACCATGTAGTTCAAATTAATGTGTGCATTTATCTTGGTTTGGTCATTTGCACAACTCCAGTAATAAATTATTTGAGCCTACACTGAGAACAGCTTTTGTTTTCATGATCACAGTGTCATGGAAAATCACTGCTGTGGACAAAGGAAAAATACGTCGAATGATAGGTAAGGCTATGCGACCTGCTAGGATCCTGGAACAGGGCGAAAGCCTTAGTGGAATATCCATGTACTAAAATTTCTAATGACCTAAAACTTCTAATTTTATTTTTTTATTATTTTTTAAAACCTATTTATTGTTAGATACATTGTAAGAGGAAGTCTTGTGATGGTACCCCCAATTCCCTTCTTTCAGTCCCCAACCTGCTGAGGGCCCTCCTCAGTGGGATTGCTGGAATGTTCCATGGATAAGGGGTCATGAATTGTACAAGCAGTAGCCAGGTGTTTGTGTTTGTGTGTGTGTGTGTGTGTGTGTGTGTGTGTGTGTGTTGTCGTTGTTGTTGTTAAGGGGGGTGCAAATGTCTCTGAATATTTTCCCCCACCATGACTCTTACAATATTTCTGCCCTTTCTTCCACAAAGTTCCATGAGTCACAGTGGGTGAGTTTTAAGTTTGCTTTACTGTTGAGATCTTAAGAGTCTCTGGATTTCTGCTTTGGACTTCTCTTTTATTAATTTTAAGGGAAGGAAAGACTAAAATTTCTAATTTTATCTTCCTTTCTGTCCTCCACTTCTCCACTTCTCCACTCATTCCTCTTCCTCTCATTGTCCTTTTCTATCTTCCTTGTCCATTTCTCCCCACAGACACAGCTTAAGTTTCCCCCTTAATTCAGATACACATCTGTCATATACCTGCCAGCAGAGAGCTCAGGTATGATCACTAAAAGGGCAATGATGAAAATGCATTTGACTGCTGGTATATTAATCTCATCTCAACACAAAAGGCAAGATTTACCTCTTTATATCTATGTTGACAAAATTCATCATCAGCATCACAGGGCAAAACAATCATAAAAATGAATACTGTGACAGAGGGTGATGGTCTTCGATGGTGAGAGATGCTCTTTATCTGAGCTGAGTACAAAGAAAAGCAATTTGAAAGAGGAGGTTGGTTCAAATGGGTGTGTCTCATTGTTAACCCACCCAGCCTTGTTTAGCATTTGTTGCAGGCAGCTCCATGTTGCTGGGCAAACAGCCAACCAGACACAGTGTACAGGAGCAAGGGATTTATTTCAGCTTGCGAATCAGGGGAAACTCTATCAATGGCAGAAGAAGCTGCTTTCTTCCATAGATCCAAGC
The DNA here is from genome assembly GCA_004024765.1 of Zapus hudsonius. Lineage (NCBI taxonomy): Eukaryota > Metazoa > Chordata > Mammalia > Rodentia > Dipodidae > Zapus > Zapus hudsonius. The sequence goes on from PVHP010016445.1 coordinate 23,177, forward strand.
AGAGAGAGCACTGCAGAAGCAAACACCTACAGTAGCAGACATAAACCTGCCACATTCAAACCACTCTATACCCTTGGGCTGGAATTAAGATCCATCCCCTAACACAACTTAGGGCTGCACCCCAGGATCTTTCCCCAGTGACACTTCCTCCAGTAGGGAGGCTAGAGACTCAAGTTATAAGCTTATATTTTAATAAAACCCTATGTATCTGGTCTTGGAGCCATATATTTACTCTATCACATTCAAACTACCACATCTTTCTACTATGATGTGGGAGGAAACTGCATTCAGATGGTTTTTGTTGCTTATGATTGTGGAACTGTGTATGCTAGACAGTAAGAGGCAGATATTTTAAAGTGGTGATAAAGTTGCAATGATCTCTGTCACATGCTAGATTTTTTTCTCTTAACATTTGTCTCTGTTGCAATCTCAGTAGCACATCTCCACACTTAGGGGTGCTTTCTATCATACAGATATGGAACTTGTCTTTGTTACAGGTTTTCTGTAGGAAGATTCTTTAAAATTGAGTTCCAGGCTGGAGAGATGGCTTGGCAGTTAAAGGCACTTGCTTGCAAAGCTTGACAGGCTGAGTTTGATTCCCCAGTACCCACATAAAGACAGTTGCACAAAGTGGCACATGCATCTGGAGTTCGTTTGCAGTAGCAGGAGGGCCTGGCATCATGTTCTCTCTCTCTCTCTCTCTCTCTCTCTCTCTCTTTCTCTCTGTCTGTCTCTCTCCCACACTCGCTGCTTGTATATTAATAAATAAAATATTTTTAAAGGCATATGCCACCATGCCTAAAAATAAATAAATAAAATTGAGTTTCTAGCAATAAGTAAATAATACTTTTATTTTGTGTATGAAGCTAAGGATTGAACCCAGCATGATCTCATGCATGTCAGGCAAGCATTCTCCCACTGAGACGTACACTGGGTAAACCATATTTTTATTACATTATAGTAACCTTGAAAAATGATACTATCCAATGTACAAATACAACAAAAGTTCTATGTATAGATACAAAAGAAGTTCAATACAAAAACAGGTCCTATGATATTCTGGGAACTTCTCACAATCAGAGAACTACAGAGAAGCTACACCCATTAGAATTTTGCCAAATTTGCAATATTTGACTCATTTAACCTATACTGATCTCACTCTCCAACGGAGATTCTGTTTGTATTTTTCAGAATGCAAGGAGAACTGTGGACAACCAATTCCACCAACAAGACATGGGATGACAGCTGACATCTAGGCAGCAGATGAAACACCCCTAGCCTATCAAATAGGGCCCAAACGAAACCTATGAGAAAGCGGTGAGATAAACAAGAGACCTATCACCAGAGCAAGTCAGATAACCCATGAAAGGACAATAGAGACAGACACCAACAATACCCAACACAACCCAAAGCAGAAATCCAGAGAGGCTTAAGATCTCAACAATAAAGAAGACTTAAAACTCACCCACCACAACTCAGGTAACTGAGTGGAAGAAGGGGAAGAAAGATTTTAAGAGCCATGGTGGGGGAGAATATCCAGAGACATTGCTCCTCTCAGCAACAACACACTAAGGGAGAAAAAACCAAACTGGCTGCCTCTTGTGCTATTCATAACCCCCTGCCCCATGGACAGATCCAATATGCCCACTGAGGAGGATCCCCAGTGGAATGGGGACAGAGAGGAGGGAAATGGGGGTAACATCACAAGATTCGCTCATGCAATGTATCTAATCTTTGATAATAAAGATATTTTTAAATATTTTTATTTATTTACTTATTTATTTATTAGAGAGAGAGAGAGAGAGAGAGAGAGAGAGAGAGAGAGAGAGAGAAGCAGACACAGAGAGAATGGGTGTGCCAGAGCCTCCAACCACTGAAAACGAACTCCAAACACATGTGCCACCTTGAGTATCTGGCTTTATGTGGGTACTGGGGAATTGAACTCTGGTCCTTCTGCTTTGCAGGCAAATGCCTTAACTGCTAAGCTATCTCTCCAGTCCTAAAATTCCACTTCTTAACGATAATAACAACTGTATCTAATTTATCTGTTGTCCCTACTTTGAAGCAACCACTGTTGAAGCACTTTATACATTAACCATATTTTCATACCTACTTTACTCTTTTAAATATTTTATTTTATTTATTTATTTTCAAGCAGAGAAATACAGAGAGAGAGGGAGAGAGAGAGAGAGAGAGAGAGAGAGCACCAGGGCCACCACCTTGTGGGTCTGGCTTATGTGAGTCCTGGGGAATTGAACCCCGGGGCCTTAGGCACTGGAGGCAAGTGCCTTAACCGCTGAGCCATCTCTCCAGCCCTACTTTACTCTTTTATAGAAACAGGGATCCCAAGAAGGTAAGTAACCTGAGTTACTTACCACTGAGTGGTAAAGCCTGAATTTGAACTAAGACACTTGAGATTCCATTTTATTCTTAACTACTTTTTACTTCTGCTTTGTGCACACAGATAGCTACTTTTCCATTTTTTTTTCCATTCTGAGAATCAAGCCCAGGGTCTTGTGTATGCTAGGTTTATTAGTCATTTTTCTCATCGCCATGAACAAGTACGTGACAAGAAGCAGTGGAAGAGGGGAAGGGTTTATTTTGGCTGAGAGTTGAAGAGGATATGGCCCTCATGGCAGAGAAGGCATAGAGGCAGGAGCAAGAAACAGAAGGCCATGTTGTGTCTGCAGTCAGGCAGTGGGGCAAGAACAGGAGACTGGAGGTACGCAATAAATTTGCAGCCCAACAGCATTGAGCCACTTCTTCCTGTGAGGCATCACCTTCTGAAGGTTCCAAACCTTTCCCAAGCAGCACCATATGAAGAGGACACTTCACATTCTAGCTACACTAGGCCAGCAGTCTAACACAGCTGTAGTAATGACTTAATCATCAGTGTCCCAAGTCTCCAGATGAGATCAGGTGCATTTGTGGTGGTACAGTCATAGACCCAAGCCTCTGGAATTATGGGAACATAGAGTTTGGGACACAAATGTATTTCTTAACCACTGTTTTTTGTTTTCTATTGGTAAATTTTCCTGCAGTTGTCAGTATTCAGTACCTTCAGGGACAGAGGCATTTAGAAAGTATATAAAATATTCAAATTAATGGGAAATCTTAGTTTATGCTTTTAGAAGGTCATGATGGGATGGCATTCGGATAATCTTCATTCACCCTGATTTCTATAGCACTGGTTTTGAATTTATTCCAAATGAATGCCTTTTTATGGCTTCCCCTGTGATCTGAGGGAATTACTGGCTCCAGCTGTGGGATAATTCCTAATTAGTCCTGAAAAGGTTTTTATAGTTTTGTACCATGAAAAAGAAAGCTGTCATCCAGCTCTTCCTGAACAGTCTTCTCTCAGACAATGCTTTGAGTTTTTTTATTTTTTCTTTCTTCCTTTTAAAAATAAGCCCCCTGTATGTATATTTCTGTAGATATTATTTCAGCCTTTGTTGAGTCTTAACATAAAATCACTTATTTACTTACTTAAAGATGTTGCTTTACAAAATATCAGGCAACTAAACTCTATTATCTATCTAGTATCTGTGATTCATTTTCAAAGCAGGAAGGTCTGTGGACCTATTTACCAAGGGTGCCCACTGTTAGGACAGCTACAGTGACAGTTTTTTTTTGATGGCTGAACTTCTTGGCTAGAAACCTAACTTATAGTTCTGTGGCATTCCTAGTAGGACTTTCAAATGATGATTGTCATAGTCACATGCCACTGGTATGAACTTCCAAATAAGGCACGGATATGTGAGGAGAAGGGATTTATTGAATTTACAGATCCAGGCAAAATTCCATAATGGAAAAAGAGGCCAGTCCCCTTTCACAAGTCCAAACAGAGGGAGAGAAAAACCATCACCAACACCACATACAAAACAGCAAATAGATGGGGGGAAGGAGAGATTTCCTTCCCCTTGTACTTCCTTATATCTTCCCCCCTACTGCTGAAGGAGGAGCCTCCTACTTTCATTAATCCTTTCAGTTAGCAATTTCAGAGACCCACCCAAGATTACTGTGGATTACTAAATAGGTCAAGTTGATAACAAACCTTAACCATCACAATGATTCATAACAATTTACTCACTGAAGAGAAAGGAGTGGTACAAACTGTCCATTAACAAATGAGCTCACTGGCATTAACAAGTGTTGATTCTCAGAATAAAAGTAGTCTGAAAACAGAGGATGCAAACTTTTCAGACTGGTGTAGATGTTGAAACTTCCATCCCTCTGAGGGAGCTTAGGGTGACTGAGCCCATAAAGTAAAAAGCAGAAATGTCCTTGAGCCTGTTCTTACAGCCTCCACTTTGCTAGAGGTCAGAAAAGGATCTGGTCTCTCCTTATCTCTTTCCTAAAGGTGTTACCTAGATCTGTTTTTCCATAAACAATCCGAGTCACTACCTGGGAAGAAGTTTACCTTTTCTAGAATTAAGGCATAAATCTGATTCTGACATTGTGGTTGGTTAAGTTCAACCCAAAACTTGGCTGGTTAGCTGAGCCCCCGTTCAGAATCTATAAATGACCCCAAATTGATTTCCCTGCTTTCCACAAGGTCGGAGCCTTCTGCAGTTCCTCCTTTACCCCTTTCTTCACCTAATAAACATTCTCTAAATCTTACCTTCTGGGTTGTATATTTCAATTCTTTGAATTTACAAGATAAGAATCTGGGGATATCCCAAATTTATTGCAGTGTTAGCCTATGTTGGTGTATTGATGAAGAATTCCCCAAAATTGCCATTTCAAGTCCATGATCATCAAACACTAAATATAATGTGATTAGGACAGAAATGCTGCTTTTGATAAGTCAGAACAGTCAATATTATTATATGAATTTAAGGTTGGTTAGAAGGAAGTTTTAGTTGTTGCATTTCCTTATTTTCTAGAAGAATTGTGTTTAAATTCATGTGGGAAAATAAGAGCTACTATACATTGATACCACTATTCTGTTTTCATCCAGAGAGAAATAATATGTTCAAAGAGATCAGTTTTAAAATTATACTTCATTGCTTATTTTGTCCATTCTAGCTTTCAGAATCTTAACTTACAATGGGAAGCCCCGAGACATTCATTAATTTGGTATTTGTATTATTGTATTAGCTTCTTAATAAAATAAACTACTAAGATAACAAATTACTACAAATTTTATGACTTTAAACAGCATAAGCTTGATTATCTTAGAGTTATGAAGAACGGATATCAAAAATTAGACTTATGGTGCTGAAATCAATGTGTTGACATGGCATAATTCTTTAAAGAGGTTCTGGGGAGAATTTATTTCTTGCCTGTTCCCCCTTCTGCAGGTTATATGCAGTCCTTGGCTCATAGTTCTGTCCTGCCTCAAAAGTAGAATGGCTGGTTGAGTTTTTCCCATGATAGCATCTGATATTGACTCATATGGCTCCTTCTTCCACTTTTCAGGATCCTCCTGATGTACCTCCAGTACAAGCTTCCTCATACAAATTAGCAGCATCGTAATCGTAACTCCATCTGTCACTTCAAGGAATCTTTCCCATGTGTTGATACTTTCTCAGGAAACATTTTATTGAAAACTTTAACATAAAAACATACTGTAATTTGATTGTATTCCCATCCCAATATTCTCTTTTGTCCCCTATCCTGCACCCCCATTCCACTGAGCACCCTTCTCTTTCCTAATAGTCCTTCCTCTATTTCAATGTCTCGTTCCTTTTGTCCACCTCCATCTTCCATGTCAAAATGTCGATGGACTCAGAACAGGGCAAGTCTAGTGGGGATAACAGCAATCACTTTGGTGTCATGAGTGTACCAGTCAGTTCTTTTCCAGGATTTATATTCATTCTTTCTGTCCCTTCTGTAATGTTTTCTGAGACTTGTAGGGTGTGATGGAGATGTCTTGTTTATTGTTGAGCTCTCAAAAGCCCTTTCTTTTCAGCTTTGATGAGTTTTGAGTCTCCTCGGTGTCTACTGCCATCACCATAGAGAAGCTTCTTGGCTGTCCATCCAAACTGGGAGGATGGTAAGTATGACCCTATTGCAAAAGACATCACATGACACTGACAAAGCAAGCTGAAACTGAGCTGAAAGCCACTTCCTATTGACAAGATCTCATAGTGCTAGAAAAAGTTATGCAGGCTGCTAGGGGAGAAGAGTCATCAGCATTCTTAATAAGCAGTAGTTCCTGAAAGCTACACAATCTACCAGCCGGGCAAGATATATTTACAGGTGCAATAGTGACACATAAGTTATGGGGTAACCAACTCACCTCTGATTGGATTTGAGGCCCATTCAGTGGGAGGGGATTAATGCCTAGTACTGAAAACTAAGTCAAAAGCCTATGGCTTGGAAGGGTGTAGGCCTTGGAGGGAAGCTACCACTGTGGTAGCTTTGGATAATGGATAAGTTAAGCACATCAAGTTCTCTTCTAAAGATACATTGATTCTTATATCAATTTTGTAGATTAAAGTTTTCAAATTTATCTTAATTTTGTTTTATCATGTATGTGAAAATATGTATGTGCATCTAGATATCTATATCTATCAAGATATAAATGGATACATATGTGTGGGTGTACACATATAGATATTAAGCAATCTGTACTTCAAATCCTGTTTTGAGTAATACAAGGCATAAGGAAATATAAGTAGAACTATTTGCTATAATTATGACAAAAATTCATAAATGAACTGGGTGTGGTGGCATTAACTTTTAATCATACACTGTTAAGAACTTTTAACAGCACTAGGAAGGCAAAAGTAGGAGGATCACTGTGGGTTTGAGGCTAGCCTGGAACTGCAGAGTGAGTTTCAGTTCAGCCTGGGCTACAGTTAGATCCTACCTCAAAAAATCAAAATTCATAAAAGAAATTATTATATGAACAAGTAGTTAAATCCCAAAGATAACCCTCAAGGAAAATATCAGGTAACCATCTTTCAAAAAAAATTTTGAAGACAACTGATGATGAAACAAGAAGCCCCCTATAGGATCTGAGTGGAAGAGGGGGCAGAAAGATTTTAAGAGGCATGGTGGGGGAGAACAACATCTAGAGTCATCACCCCCATAAGCAACAACATGCAAAGAAAAAAAACTGGTTACCTCTCAAACAGTCCATAACCCCCTATCCCATAGTCTGGTCCAGCAAGCCCAGTGAGGAGAGCCTCCAGTGGATTGGGGACAGGGAGGAGGGAAATGGCTGTACCATCACAAGACTTGTTCATACAATGTATCTAAGTGTTGAAAATGAATATGTTTTTTTAAAAAGAAAACCCTATAATACGAGAAGCCTCGTAAATGGATTAGAACCATTTTACCATGACAGAATGCCATGGTAGCCAGTAGCCCTGGGCTAAGATGCAACCATGAGGAATGTGAGAGAGGCTAAAATCAGAGGGATTATTGAAACACCTCTATATGTTTCTTTATGGCCAATTTTTACCTATGGGGTCCCTTTGATTCTCTACCCTGTTCAAAGACCACAAGGAGGTAGCATTCTCCTACACATACAATTAGATGCCTTTTCTTTTTATATAATAAACTAGAACTAATTATCTGAAATCAACCATGGCTTCTTGGTGAAGCTTTTAACATTTCTGAGAAAACTTCCTTATTGCACAATTTGGCAGATTTGTAGCCTTGCAGATGGTTCTCTGTTGGCTCACAGTGGAAGATTATACTAGTGGATATAGCCTGAATTTCCTCACGAGAGTTCCCAGTGAATAAAGAAAAATTTCCTAGAAAATGACCTTGTCAGAAAAGGAAGTAATATCCCCAATGTCAGAGAATATTATAGTGGCAACCTGACATTTGCTTCAAACAAAAATGGATGGTTGGGGTTAGTGAAGTTAGTGGTGAGGATTAGCAAAAAACATTACAAAGAGAATTTCCCAGAAGTGAGGAAAAACAAGTCTTCAGACTACAAAGAAGCTACTAACATTAGATATATTTTTTAACTATACTGGAAAATAGAAAATAATAGATTCAAAATTCCATCTGAAGTTATTTCAAATTAGAAATTTTTATCCAAGAAATCTTCAGTTTAGTGAAAGGTCACAATAGATTCCATTCCTTGAATATATGCTTTCAGAATGCTGAATATTTCTTTAGTAAGTAAGGATTTGTCCATGATGAAATAATGAAACAAGAGAAGGAATCACATGAACTACTGACGACTGTAGCACCTAAAATAAAGTGAAATATTGAGTCTCATGAGTACAGCTGTGTAGTGTGTTAAAGAGCACCAGTCTAGTTATAAATAGGACAGGGGTGCTCTGGAATCAGGGGCTTTTAGTATACAGATGGACTTCTTATGCTATAATTAATATTTGAGGTACTCAGAGTTTGTTAAATATACTCAAAGAATGCAAAATATAAAGAATAATAGAGAACACGTTGTGAATATAATCTTTGAGCAAGATACCAATTTGGAGAAGAAAGGCTTGGTTTAAATGCCATGATAAATGATTCTTAGTATAAAATTAATCATTTTCATTTTACATTTTGTTTGAAATTGGGTAATGCTTTTATACTCACAGATGTAGGAATGCAATTCTACCTGAATAGTCCATTCATCCATCCATCCATACATCCATCCATACATACATACTTGCATAATCATAAATATGAGTGAGGAAGGGCTGCAGTGGAAGAGAATGAAGCTCTATTAAAAATCCATTGATCGTGCCACACAATGCCGTGAATCTTTAGTACAGTCTAGTAAACTTGCATGCATGGATAAGTGATTTTTATAAGGAGATTCCAAGAGACTGTAGTGTGCTCAGTTCATGGTGTGGTACAGGTAATACATAAATGTGTTGTATCCCAGTTCCTGGACTTTCAAGAACACGAACTTTCCTGGAATTAGCCAATGTCTGTGAGTATATAAGAAGGGTTAGGGGTGGTGTCCTGTTGCTTCGGTATTGGTGAAGTATTTAATAAAGGTTTTTTTTTTTAATATTTTTATTTATTCATTTTCAAGCAGAGAGATAGATAGAGAGAGAGAGAGAGAGAGAGAGAGAGAGAGAGAGAGAGAGAGAGAGAGAGCATACCAGGTCCACCACCTAGTGGGTCTGGCTTATGTGGGTCCTGGGGAATTGAACCCAGGGCCTTAGGCACTAGAGGCAAGTGCCTTAACCACTGAGCCATCTCTCCAGCCCTTTAATAAAGGTTTTAAAGAAGTTTTAACTTTCTCTGAGTCACTGACCTTATAACCACAACAGCTATGTTGACAAGGACTTTGGTTGTGACAGAGGTACTTGTTGGAAGGATGTAAACTTCATGAGCCAGTAACTATCTGGAACTTCAGATAGTAAAACAAAATTCAATTTCCATTGGCACATTCCCTCTTGGCTGTTTTTCCTCAGTATATCATCTTCACACTCTCTTGCTGGTCACTGGGTTTCTCTGTACTGGGTTTCTCATGTGACTGGCCACAGTTTACAGTGTCACATCCTAATCACTTCATGATTGATGATTTGGAAAATCCCCAGAAATGGTCTTCAGATGACCATTCAGAGCTTGACTTGGTCTGTATGCCATTACTGTGGCCTTGTGCCAGATTGCAGGAGGCCAAACACAGCCCAGGGGAGAGTTCTGAACCTGGTGTGTGTACACAACACAGAAAAAAAAAAAACAAAAACAAAAACAACAACAACAACAAAAGCTAAAGCAGATTTAAAAATTTTTTTTAAATCATAAAAAATATTTAAAAAGTAAAAATAAAAACACCTCTCCCCTGGCCCCAGGAAAAAAATAACTGAAATTTTGGGTTGTGTGAGGCATTACAAATCTATCAAGTTATGGAGATCAGAATATGTGAATACCTGCTCTACAAGCTCCCAAGAAGAGGAATTTGTTCACATTACTTATCCATATATACCTGTAAAAGTTAGTCATAGGTTAACAGCTTTCTAACAACAAACCTAATAAACTTCCAAGGCAACCCGGTGTTCTCAAGGTAGCCTTTACCTCTCTGCAGTTAGCACACCCCTCCTCTACTCCCACTCAACATCTTCCAGAACACATGCCTCTCTTGAGGCCCTCTATTTGTCTTTTGGCTCTGATTTTTGCTTGCAGCAACTTATCACATAAACTCATCTTTGCTAATGTGTTATATCACTCAGGCCACACAGCTCATTGTTGACCACCTAGGATAAATCTCCCCTGTATCCAAATTGTCTCTCTGGGCTAAATTACTTTCCTCTAAAATGCCAGTGTATTTTTCATTAAAATGCTTGCAAAGCCTCCAGGTTATTAGGTTTATGGCAGCCCCATTAAGCAGAACAATAATGATTTATGTAAGCAGTTAGTCCAGAATCTTTGTTTTGTTTAATAATGAGATTCATGGTCTCCAGCCAGGTTCTTGGTTCTGTTACTTTGCATTGCATGGTATGTCTTTGTGACTTAGATCATGTTCCTGTTTTGTTTTCCACAAGGCTATTAGCCTTTCTTAAATTATTGTTCAGGATTTACAAACTGGAAAGCCCAGCGATGATGTTGAAATGGTTGCTGAGAAAGCAGCAGCGACTTCAGCTGACAATATGCCTGGGTGGAACTCTCAGCTCTGCCTTTTTTGGGGCCAGTGACTTTGTGTGAGACAATGAACTTCCAGGAACTTGTTTGCTCAGCCATATTAGCCAGTGATAATAACTTCCACAAACTAAGTAAAGTGCTGAATGAGCCATGGTAGCAGGCTGCAGTATGTCCAGCCACAGGTGCATTTGCTGCCTTCCGCCTGTACCACTCTGGGGCCCAAAGTAGGTGGACCCCTATAGCTGCCTGTTGTAGGCTCCCAGCTTCCAGTAGCATGACAGGGAGAAGCTACCCCCTTTTTGTTTTGGGTGGTACATCCAGCAGCATCTTCTTACCTTTATGGTCTATTTCCAGCTCAGCAAGTACACACAGATGTCCGCTTCTGCCAGGTAACTCTGGCTTCTCTCTCTATCCTTGTGGCCTCGGAAAAGTAATCCCAAATTCCTCTTGCAGCAACTTCTGCTTGCCTGATTGCTTGGATTCTCATCACTTTCATTGCCAGATGACCAACTCTGATATTTAAATTGAATCTGTTTTAAGAGCTTAGGTGTTTCTGTTTCCCAGGTAGTCCCTGACTGGTATAACCCATTAGCACAGTAATGAATCTCATAAGTATTTGTTTGTGTTTGTTGACAAGCTTATTTGAACTCAAACTTTAGTATGCTATAGAAGCCAGAGCGAGGCAGTCAAGTGATGGAAAAGAAGATTCCATTTAGAAATGATTGCAGCTGAGAGAGACTGCAGTATTGAGCTGCTTGATTCTGAATACAGGATAGGCAAGTGAAGATTTCTTGCTAAAGGGAAGGCTGAGGTTGAAAGGGTCAGTGGATGGAAAGTTACTGAGAAGGAACATCGGGTGCAGGTGGGTGAGCAGATCCAAGGGTGAGGATGAAATACTTGACCACATATCAAGGGTGATAGGTTTTCTCTAAAAGAACTTAACAAAATTCTTGCTCCCAGGATTGCAATTCAGGCCTGACAAGGATGGATGCCTATACCAATGTTTAAAGGACTCAAAGGAGCCTAACCAAAGGAGGAAGTTCTTATTGGTATCTGAGTGGAAGGGAGTAAATGAACACTTATAAAATGCTGGAAAAAATAGTTTTCAGTATCTGCTCATTATACATTTTTCCAAATGAGAACAAACAGTAATAAGCAAATGGGTAGACGTAATAGTAATATGAGTATTCATTTGCTGAGTGGGAGTGGAGGAGGGGGAGGGGTGTGCTAACTGCAGAGAGTTAAAGGCTACCTTGAGAACATTGGGTTGCCTTGGAAGTTTATTAGGTTTGATGTTAGAAAGCTGTTAACCCATGACTAACTTTTACAGGTATAATAGGATAAGTAATGTGAAAAATACCTTTTCTTGGGATCTTCTCAAGCAAAATTTAGTAATATTTCTTAGCATGATTGTGAGAATTGTCAGAGTCAAAATGGAGACCTGTGTTCACACCAGCAAATGTATGAGTAAAGCCAGGAGGTTCTGAAGCAGGTGTGGCAGCAACCTTCTCACTGTTGGACAAAACCCCAGATCAGAAGCACATCATGTGAGGTAAGGGTTTATTTCAATTTACATTTTTGAGAGGAAGTTTCTTTTTGAGGAAAGCTTTGCAGAGTAGGAAATTGGCTCACATCTTGTCATAGCATCTGGGAAGGAGCAGCTGGGAACACCCCAAAGGCTGGAGTAATAACCCAATGATACCACCTCATCCAGCAAGGTGCCACCTCTCAAAAGCTCCACACTTTTCCAAATTGCCACCAGTTGGGCCAACTGATTAAAACACATGAGGCTATGGGGGACATTTCACATTTAAGCCACTACAGAAAGGTTCTGTTAGGGCTGGGGATATGACTCAGAAGATAAAGTGCTTGGCACACAAGCATTAGTACCTGAGTACCCACCCCAGACTTCACATAAAAGCTGGATGCTGTGATGGGCATCTACAATCGCAGAGTGTCTATTGGGAGAAGGGAGGTGAAAAATAGAAGAATCTCCTGGAAGCTCACAGGCCAGCTTGCCAGGTAAGCTCAGCGGTAAACAGCAAGAGACCCTTAGTCCAATAAAGTGGAAGGCAAAGATTAACACCCAAAATAGTTTTCTGATTTCCTGAAGTTTGATAGGACATGCATGCACTCACACACATTAACACACACACACACACACACACACACACACACACACACACACACACACACACACATA
>PVHP010016446.1:0-35949 GCA_004024765.1 Zapus hudsonius
TCCTTGTGACAGGGGACCATGGATAGCCTAGTATTCAGCCAGGTTCTCCTGGCCATGCCTCTGGATAATCTCCTCCACCACGGCTCTCACAATCTTCCCGCCCCCTCTTCCGCATAGTTCCCTGAGTCGTGGTGGATGAGTATTAAGGCTGCTTTAAGTTTGTGAGCTTAGGGATCTTTGTGTCGAAAATTGTTGGTTTCTGTCTCACTGGCTTATCCTGTGTTGATTGAATGGCTGTGGCTGTGGGTCCCTTGTTCATCCCAACATTCTCTGTTGTATTTGTATCTTTCACTTTGTTTCTGAATCTTCCCATTAAGCTGAAAGTTAAAAAGATTCAGAGAAAATAGATTTCCATTCATTATAGCAAAACATGTTGGAAGACTTTTATATGTAAGTCTATATCAAAAGAATGACAATAGTCCTGTAACTGCATTATACTGACACATTTTTTACAATACCAGTATGCTCTTTTTTTTTTCAAAAAGAATTGAGAATCAATTGGTGAGAAGAAAGTAAACAAAGGAAGGACCAAGAACACATTCGTACTTTGTCTGACTTAGACATATTTATTGGTGGGCTGAAGGCCTTCCCAACTTTTGAAGGAAGAAAGTCATGACAAGAATTTAAAAGTCTCTTCCTCTTAAATTCATGATCTATCTTACAAGGACTATAAGGCAGTAAGACAAAGAAAGAGAACTCAGATAAAAATTAAGATATTCCTAATGGAATGTAAAGCTCAATAATTGCAGCACTTTCAGACGTAACTAATATTTACTAAGAGAATCACAAGATGATTAGAGGAGATGGTCTCTGTAGATAGGTAAGCGTGCAGGAAATTGAACATTCTTTTAGGAGCAGCATGAGAGTAGTGTGATTCGGAATTATTGAGTAAATAAAGTCATTTGTGACTATCTTATCAAAGAAGGCAAAGTGTTCAAAGGAAGAGTCGTACTGAGTAATTGATAATCTATTATATTTGCTTAAAAATAAAATAACCGTAACAGTTCACTGAGAACAAATTTAATTGTTTTACCTAATGCACACTCATATTGGGGTGCAGTAAAAGAAAATAGAAGCATATGTAATGGTTCTTTCTGGTTACTAGTGAATAGAAGGACATTTTCTAGAAGATAATTGTGGATTTTCTCTACATATTTTATACCTCATGCTAATATATAGTTCTATTACTGGCTAAAGGCATTATATTGTGGCAGAAATTATATTAGAATAAGAAATACAACTAGAAGCTTTCATATGTTATGTGATCATGGGCATCTCACTCAATTTTCCAGAAATCTTTATCTACCTGACTTAATTTTTAAACACTCTAAGAACAGAATTATTAAGGATATATATCGAAGCACTGTTCATTCTAAAGGCCTTGCTGCTACTTTTAACTATAATATTTAAGGTGTCTTTCTCTTCAAATGTTCCACTGGCATATTTCACTTAGCACATGTAATGGCTATTTCCATCAAAGTGAAATGTCCTCAGCTGAGACAGGAGGGAGGCTCAGAAAAGGGAACAAAACTTACCAGGCTCAGGACACTTGGACATTACAAAATTATATAAGACCCATCTCTAAGCTTATACAAACATAACAACTGCTGTGGAGAGGAAACTCCAACCAGCCATGCTGCCTTCAAGTTATGAAGGGGTTCCACAGCTTTTCTGAATAGTAACTCAGGGCCCTGTGGGCTTTCCCATGATGCAGCTCTCTGTCTGTTACATATGATCCTGTAAGTAGCCACTCACCAGATTGCTTATAAATAACCCCTATAGATTTACCAGTCAATAAACTAGACTTGGCTGGAATATTTTATTTTGTCTGTCAAATGTGCATTCTCTGGGATGGACAGACATTCATTTCTGTCTCCCTAGTAAAGGTCACACAATGCCTGTGTTTATTTATTAAGTGTGTAACATGTTTGTAACATGCACAAAGCCAATTTCATTATCACATAAGACAAATAGCATTTATGTGTTTCAATCTGCTACAATAAAGGGTTAAGAGCCTCATGGAGCTCTCAGAGAGCTGAGACCCTGCAATACAGAAACAACTCTGCTTCAGTGGTCTTATGACAAGAGTCCTTCAGCCACAGAGGAGCCAACCCTATTACCTTGTTTCCATTACTTACATTATATAAGACTCATCCCACAGAACATTTAAGATTGTAAACACCACAGCCTGTAGACCTAATAGACACGTTATCTATCTCTTATTGTAAATAAAGTTTTATTGGAACACATAGTCATGCTTATCTGATTATGTTTCTTTATGCTTACATATCACATTGGCAACATTGCACATCTATGAAAGTAACTTTCTCAATTAAAATACTAACTCTCTTGCCCTTTAAAAAAGCTTTTGCACCATCGTTTAGGTTATTGTCTCATTATTATAACTGAAAATCTCTCAAAAATCCAATGAGAAATGTTATTGACCTGTTAAATTTATTTCAGTAGTCATGGACTTGGACATTGACAAATGAACCATGCCAAGTGATTTCCTTCAATTGTTTTGAAGCAAGATACTTCTTAATGTTATTTGAACTTCAATTGTTAGTGTAAGAATAAATTTATGAAACCCTCTTTATGGAGAAAGGCTGGTTTCCAAGAGGCTTCCTTCTTTGTCATGGCTCCTTCAAAGCACAATAGGCCTGAAAAGCTTGACTTTTAGATTTTGTGATGCTAGTTCATGGGCTTTCTGATCATGGAAATTGAGGAGGCTGACCTTAAGAATTAGCTGAGAAATCTTCATAGGCATCGATGAGAAAATCCACAAAGCATGTCCTCTTGTCTCTCAAGGAAGTAAAAGGCTTAATGATGCTCTTTTACTTTTCCGATTAATTTGTGTGAAGTTCTGTCTATATATATATATATATATATATATATATATATATATATATATATATATATATATATATATTTTTTTTTTTTTTCTGGTCATTTTCACACTGCCTTCAGTGCACAGATGCTAACTATGCTAATCCATTACAAAAATCGTGTTCTTTTTCTCATTCCTACACTTTAGCATGGGACCGTCTTCTCTCTCACACAGAGATTTAGCCTTCAGAATTTAGAATCTTCAGAGAGACTTTTCTACTAGCCTCATAGAGAGAAAGAATGATAGCCATCCTGCACAATGGGAAGCAAGACAGCTCTGGGGGAGCCTGGAGATTCAGGAAATGTATGAAGAAGAATGACAACTGGTCTACACTCATTGAAAGAAATGAACATGAGGTGGCTTGAGGAACGTCTTAATTCCCCACTGTTCTTCTAAAATGACTTGTGGTTTATAGTTATAGGATCCCTGATAATTACTACCAATGATCATTTATCCAGACAGCTGAGGGTCCACTGGGTGAAGGACTGAAGAACAGAGAGCAGTCGTCGTACTGCAGGGGTCCTGGAGAGGGGCCCAGCACACAGCACTGGGTAAGAAATGATAAGGTCTGCTTTAAGGGAGTTCTTCAAGAGCTGACCTCACAAATGAATGAAATGAAAATATACTATGAAGACACTGAGAAACTTAGTTAATACTCACCATAACAATGTAAACATTGTCTTCACTGGGAATTTTGATATCCAGCTTTCCTGGTGAAAAAGGACTGTTCACAACGTTTAGCTTCAGACATGATTAGTTTTGTGTTCATATTCTTGGTTGGATTTTCAGGTGTATACTGTGTATAGAGTCGCTAAATTAAATGATTAGTGGAGCTTCTCCCCAACCTCCCTCATTTCCTTAACTTGATGAATGAGCCCAGTACCAGACAGTAGGTGGTGCTATTATTTCAAAGAACATACACTACAACAGATTGCAGATGCTCCTAAGAGGAAAAAAAAAAAAAAAAGAGAGAAAAGGATGAAAACTTGATTGACAATTTTCTGGCTCACAGAGGTTATTGAGTGGAAAGTTATTTTTTTTTGTAGTGACCTCTTCTGTTCCTTTTGGGGGTACAGTAAAAATCATAGCCTCCCTTTGTAATTAATAATGTCTGGATTCTTTGTAAATTAAAAAAATAAAACACACTTCCACAGTTAATTTTCTCCTTGAAGCAGTAATAGCTACAGATGCTGTTGTTCATTCTGACTTCCATTACAGACAGAGAGCCATCCATGCTCTCTCAGCAATGCAGACAATATTCAAATGTAAAACACATGAATGTGAAGTTGCCCTAGAAATACTGGAGGGAGGAGAGGAGATTTTTTTTCTAATATAAAGCAATTTACATGTAAAACATCTGTAATCACAAAAGCACCTTAAATATAATATTCAAATGCAAGCAATAAAAGCCTGTACTGGAAGATAATAAATCAGCATATTAAAAGCTCGCCTCTCCTGGTAGCAGATGCTCTTTGAAAGAGAATTAGTGACAGATGCCTACTGGAGAAGATGTTCAGACTGTAGTGACACACACACAGGGGGCTGTGTGAGCCAAAGCTACATGGTGGGTCACAGAACCTGCAGCTGAAGCACAATTGCTGGGGAGATTCCAAATGAGCCTGCGAGAAGCTGTCTCTTTGAAATCCTATTGCTCAAACGTAATGGGTACTGATAGAAGCTTTACCTGTCTCAAATGAAACAGCTCAGGGTAGGCTCGTTTCTCATACCCGAACAGAACACAAAGATACTGTGATGGGCTATCTAAAGAATGAACCAAATTTGCAACACTTAAGTATAAAGAACAACTTGTTCTAAAAAAATTAAAATGGTGGTGTTGGGAAAGTGACAGGAAACACTGATACTTGAAATATCTGGATAATTGTATCAATTTCAGCCTCATGATTTTTTATTAGCAAGCCAAATGCTATTTCAACCACTCTTCTCTAAGAAACATAGGTGTATCTAAATATTTTGTAAAATTCCTGAGCTCCAGAAAAGGATGGTTTTGAATTAAAAATATGCTTTTTAATTGTTGGCATAGTGCTTATATTGCTGAGTCTTGCTCACGCCCCCATGTTTGTGATAATCATCCTAATCATGACTGCCATGGGAGGAAAATCAGTCCTAGGTTCGTGATTACAGCCCCTGTGACAGAAGACAGCTCAGCCGGAGAGCAGGTGCACACATCTAACACCCATTTTACGTGACATGAGGGCCTTTAGCAATGAAGACTCAATGACAATGCAAATGTATTTTAATGCTTCAGTTTAAAGAAGTGTGTGGACTTCTAGAGAAGACTTACCAGTAGCCTCTTGTCCTCAGCTTCTTTGGCTTGTGCCTTCTTTAGAAGTCAAGTCCTTTCGTCTGTGTTAGAGGGATGAGTGTCTCCATTAAGGACCTTGTGACCTGTCTTAGGGGAAGATCAAACAATTCTGACTAGGTTTTCTGATTTACTTGAAGGAGGAATGCTGAGGAAAGCCAGAGCGACCTCCTTGCTTCTCAAATGCACGCATCCTTGTTTTGGGAAAGTAGATTCTGAATGCTGTCATTTGCAGAATCATATGAGTAATGTCAAAAATAAGAAATATGCAATTGAAATAACTTTCTAACATTGCTTTGTTTTTGCAGTTGTTTTAAGATTCTCCAGAGAAACATAGCAATGGAATGTGTTTTAATTATAAGGGGATTTATTCGATTGGCTCAGATGATCACAGCTGGAAAGCTCAGAAGCCTGGAACTGCTCAGTCCAAGAACCTGGAAGCCACAGAGCAAGAGGGACCAATGATGCGGCTGCAGACTAAGGCTGAAACTCCTGGAGAGAGTCACAGGAGCAATCTTTGTTCTAAGGTGGATTGTCGTCTGAGGTCCAAGGATGATGACAAGCAAAGCCCCCTGCAGAAGGATGGCTTGTGCTCAGACCTGTGAACTTCCCCCTCTTCCACATTTTAAATATAGACTCCCATCCTACCACACAGAGCTGTATGCATTGAGGCTTGGTATCATTGCCATCCTGCAGTTCACTGGCCCACGTGTCAATCATCTGTGGGAATGTCCTCACAGACATACTGGAAGTGTGCTTGACAAATTTTATAGGTATCGCTTAATCCAATTAAGTTGATGAGCATAATTAATTATAACTTTTTTTTTTCAGTTATCATCTACACGTGGCAACTTCAGAGCATTCCTTCTGATTCCTGCATTGCTATCATTAAGATCAGATGTCAGTGTCCCATTCTCTTGAATCTGGATGACTATCAGTTGACACACAAAGGGGGTGATGATGCATAACACCTTCTGAGACAAGATAATAAGCCTTAAAACTTGTCTTTGCCTTGGTCTCCCATGACACTCCTTCATGCATTGAATAATTGGTCTAAACTGCAGAGAATACCAGTCCCCAGATGGAGAGTGTTGTAGACAGGAATCAATCTCCAAATCAGGCACAGTTTATGGGATGTAGAAGGGATTTATTGAAGCTTACAGGTCCACACACAGAGAAAAACACCACCAAAACCAGCACATGCAAAAGTAATCACACATATTGGCAGACACACAGTAGGAGCTCCATGTAGTGCTGAGACCGCTCTCTGCATACCTGAGGCTGGAATTCCAGATCCACCTCCAGAAACACCATAGTGCAGGACCATAGGATCCACCCACAGTGACAACTTCAGGCAAGTGGCTGGAGACAAGCTTTTTTTTTTTTTTTAATTGACCATAATGAGTTACATTATTTAATGGGCAAACAATGAGTTGTTATCCCCAGTCCCCCAATGTCCCTCTTCCCCATCTCCAATCAGCTGGATATCTTCCTCTGTGGGCAGTCTGGATCAGTCCTTGGGGCAGGCGACCATGATAGCCTAGGAGTCAGCCCGGTTCTCCTGGCCCTAGTATGTTGTTACTCAGGGGTGTCTTGCCTCTGGTTATTCTCCCCCACCATGGCTCTCCCAATCTTTCCACCCCCTCTTCTACTCAGATCCCTGAGTCATGGTGGGTGAGTATTAAGACTGCTTTAATGTTGAGAATTTAGGGGTCTTTGTGTCGAAACTCGTTGGTTTCTGTCTCACTGGCTTATCCTGTGTTGATTGAATGGCTGTGGCTGTGGGTCCCTTGTTTATCCCATCATTCTCTGCAGGGTTCCATATGGATCCTCCATGGTATGACTGTGGTGGCTCATCTCTTGCCAGGATCTCAGCTATCGACCTGCGGACAGTTGGTAGGGTTGGATTGTCCATAGCTCTCTTGTTGCATTCTGAAAGATACAAACACATTCTCCATTGGAGAGTGAGATCAGTATAGGTTAACAGAGATACACCATTCAGGATTACCTAGATTTTAGTTATAGTAGCTTCTCTGTCAGTCACTCCCATAGTGCATCTCTTCTCGGGAACCCAAGAGTCTGGGATCTGGTGCATAATGCCCTAAGTCCCCAGTTCCAGTTAAGGGCTCCCCCCTTACTAAGTGGAATATTTGGCCAAATTTAAAAGCTGTTGATTGTCTCCCCAAGGCCCAGGCTCCTCCATTGCACAAGTGCTCCTTTCTTGGTTTGCTGTTCTCTCCCAGTAGGAGATGTGGTCAGCTTACTCACGGCAGCAGACTGTGTTTCATGCCAGTGGTCTCTGTTTGCTCTAGCTGTCGTTGACCAGCTTCCCCTGGCAGATTATGCAGTGCCTTCCAGCACTACACTAATTACCATCTGTGGGCTGCTTACCATTCTAGACCTCAAAGGGTTTCTATGCTGATCAATGGCATTCTGTGGTTTCTTCAGCAATAGGATTTTGCCTCAGGCCTGGGGAGGACATTCAAGAGCTTTGACAGAATTCTTTCTTGTTTTTGGAACCTCTAATCTCCAAAATCTATTGGGGATATCCTTTCAAACTACCACAGTTCAACTCATTCTAGTTTAGGTCTGTTGTCTTCTTTTGAAGACCTTATAATCTCTCTCTCTCTATCTCTCTCTCTCTCTTTCTCTCTCTCTCTCTCTTGCTCTCTCTCTCCCTCCTTCCCTCCTTCTGTCTTTGTATTTGAACATGTTTTCTTCAACATAGATGCCTGAAGCAGTGAACTTGGATTTATAAATAGCAACAACATGCTCAGTCATAAATCAACATAATAATCAGGTGAGCTGATTTCATTTTAGGCACCTTCAGTAATCCAAGAGTTTTCTGTACAGCTTGCTTGCTTTCATTGGCACTTCCCTCTATCCAGCCTCCATACATAAGAGACCTCATTCTGCACTATTGTTCCTTCAGCCAACCCTCCATATTTATAATATTCATCGATATATACCTACTTATGTTTCCAGCTAGCTCTACATAGATTGCTGAATTTCAAGAGAAAACAAGAAGGGAAAAGTATATGGACAGATTCAAACTACAAGTTCATCCTGAGCAGACTACTTCCAACCACAGTCTTCCCTGGCAAACCAAAGATTTGATGTTTTATTAGGGGAGCTGAGTTTCTGACCTATTTAAGAACCTCTGAAAATTCATGGTATACTCATTTATCAAGAGTTTCACCTTTCCAGTGTCATAATCTAGAACATGTCTTTGGAGCTTCCCTGGGTTTATATGAAGCAAATTTCTCTCCTGTTAATAATGTTTTTTTCTCTCCCAAGGTTTTTTGGCTAGAATATACAGGAGATAATATTTATTGTAGTCAGCTTTCTGGTTGCTGACCGAAAGAACCTGACCCAAAGCAGCTTGTGGAGGAAAAGGTTCATTTTGGCTTACAAACTCAAGGGGAAGCTCCATGATGGTCAGGAAGAAGGTGGCATGAACAGAGCTTGGACATCACCTCCTGGCCAACATCAGGTTGTAAACAGCAATAGGAGAATGTGCCAAACACTGGCAAAAGGAAGCTGCTATAACACCTATAACTTGCCCCCCAAAACACACCTCCAGCCAAGTTCTAATTCCGAACTTGCTCAAATTGGAGATCAAGCATTCAGAACACATAAGTTTATGGGAGATACCTCAATCAAACCACCACAATATTCTTGGGTATCACTCCATGATCAGTAGAAAATAGTCTCAGTACATTCTTTCATGTACTGGATGGTTGATTTATTACATTCTTGAGTGTTTTCTATATCAGTCATTTTGCAATATTATTTTCACATATTTTCCTTCACTAATATATGGCATTACCCTGTAAGAATAAGGATTTTGTACTCATTTTCCTTGAATCTCCCCAAAATTTTTATGCAAGAAACTTAAAAACCAATAAGAAAGTATAAGGAACAATATAATTAAAGAAATTAAAGACTCGTGTCTAGTCTATGAGACTATCTAGATGTTTTCAAACATTAGCTCTTTTCATTGTGTCAATCAGGTTCTTGAAGTATAATGAAATTGAATTGTGTTGATCGTTTTACAATTCTATTGAGTCACTTCTCAAACACAATTTATTCTTACCCAACTGCTCTTAAAATTTCTATTGCTTTGTGTGTTTGTTTTTAGGAAAGGAATTAGGGGACAATATAACTCATGACGTCTAATGAAGAAAGTTTTACAATACTTTCTATATTTTTGGTTCTACTTCAGGCAAAGCACACAGACACATATATTTTAGATTTGATTTCCAAAAACTATATAATAAATTTTCATATTCATAATGACTTTCATAATCATATAAACATGTATGTCACAGTACGATGAAATATGGACTCATGACATCAAGACAGGTTTAAATTCTTACAACAAATATTAGGAAAGTTTTGGGGTTTTTTGTTTTGTTTTGTTTTTTTGCTCTGAAATTTTAACTTTTTTGAAGGTGTGAAAGATAAAATGTATAGATAATAAAGAAGATGATTTAATATATAATATTTGCTGTTGTTTTATTAACATATTTACTGTCAATAATTAGATACATTGTATGAGCAAGTCCTGTGATGGTACCCCCTTTTCCCTCCTCCCTGTCCCCAAACCTCTTGGGGCCCTCCTCATTGGGATTGCTTTACCAGTCCATGGGATAGGGGATTATGGATTGTATGAGAGTTATCATTTATTTTCCATATGTATTCTCAATAATTAGATACATTGTATGAGCAAGTCTTATAAAGTACTCCCATATCTGTCCTTCCTGACCCCTTCCTGAATCCTTCCTCAGTGGGCTTGTTTGACAAGTCCACAGGATAGGGGGTTATGGATTATACAAGAGGTAGCCAGATTTTTTTCTTTCTGTATTTATGTTGAGGAAGGGGTGGGTGTGTAATGGCTCTGGATATTCTCCCACACCATGGGTCTTACACTCTTTCCACGCCTCTTCTGCTCAGATCCATGAGTCATGGAGGATAATTTTTAGGTCTGCTTTACTGTTGAGGTCTTAAGAGTCTCTGGATTTCTGCTTTGGACTGTGTTGCGTATCCTCAGTGTCTGTCTCCATTATCCTTTCCCAGGTCATCTGACTTGCTGTGGAAGTAGGTCTCTTTATCATCTCACCACTTCCTCAAAGGTTTCCTCTGGACTCTATATCATAAGTCAGTGGTGGTTCACCTCCTGCCTGGGTGTCAGGCAGCGTCTCAGGTCCAGTTGGTGGGGTTGAGTTGTCCATGGTTCTCCCTGCCTTTTGAAGCATACAAACAGAACCTCTAAGGATGATGAGATCAGTATAGGTTAAATGACATGAAATTTGGTGAGATTCTTCATGGGTGTCACCTCTCTCTAGACCTCTGGTTAGTGGGGATTTCCCCTTGGAACCCATGTTCTTGATCCCCATAAGAATTAACCATGGATCCCAGTTCCAGTTAAGGGTTCCTTACCATGGAATGGATCACTTTGACAATTAGCAAGTTGTTGATTACCCAACTAGGTTTACTATTGTCTGATATTTTGAGTGAAAGTAGTTTATTTTTCTGGAAATATATGAGGTTAAGACAGTCCTTTGCCATTAGCCATTAAGCAGGTTACACAGAAGTTGGGATCCTAGAAGTCACTATAATTGCAAACTCTTCCAGGAAATGAGGAAGGACAAATGACAACTGGGAAGGAAGCCTGACAGCTTGATGCTGGAAAGTGTAAGTCAGGAAGCTTGGTAGAGGGCCATAATGGCAAATATTATGTCTTGAGGAAGAAGTGATTTTAATTATATAAATTAGCGACTGTTTCTAAATAACTTCATCTTTTTTCCATTTGTAATTTCCCAACTCTTAATTAGCAATGTGGAGTTGTGCCTTGCTTAGAACATGAAAGGCCCTTGAAATCAGCAATTGAACAGTGAGAGCAGTCATGGCATAGAAGGATTCTGAAATGTCCTTTGAAAGTGACCGCGTTAGAAATTTTTATTGAACTTCCCACAAACAAGATTAGAATTTCAAAGACAAATGAAAGCACGATTCTAGCCTTAAAGAGCTAGCAAAGGTTACAACCTAATTTTCAGAAAGTATAGTCTATACAGTGATGTGATTATCCCCAAAGCTCTCCTTCAGTGTGCCACTGAAGTAAGACATCACAGAAAGTCTTACTTACTGTCTGTAACCTCTGTACTGCTCATAGCTTAACACTAATTAGCAAGGCCTTCAGATTACCAGGAATCATAGCTTGTTTTCCAAAGTCAGGGTTTGGGGTGGATTCTGGAGAAAGCAAATAAGAAATTGGACTCAAGTTTTAGCATTTGCCCAATCCCACTGTAATCAATATTTTGTGTCAAAGAGCCAAATGGTGGTTTGTGTGAGATGCATCGTCTGGATGGGTATCACAGAATAACTGTGTGCCATTGTATAATTAAGTGAACTTCTCTTCCTCAGCCTTTCACAGCACACTGATACACACATGCATGCTCACACACACAATTAGACTAAATATCACAAAAACATGAAATGAAATCCCACTATGCCACCCAGACTTGTCTGCTGAGCTAAATTGAATATTCTGTATCTGTCTCCTGAGTACTGGGGATTACACATTTGGACCTTTGTACTTAGCTCTTGAAATATTCCATATTTTACTTTTAATCTTCATATTTAATATACCACTAAACAGGAAACCCCCAGACTAATGAAATGTATCATTCCAGGTAATTTGTCCATGTATATAGAAGCAGAACACACAGTTGCAAACTAGTTTAATTAATTAATAAAGAGTAAAATATAACATAGAAAGAATGCTTGATGGAAGGAATGAAATGTCCAATGGAGAATCTCTACCCATGAAGCTAAAAATTAATGAAGTCATTTATTTCATAATTACAAATTAACTAATGGTGAGGGAAAATGGATGTCCAGGAAAAACATCTTCAGTGGTTATACTTACTGAATACTATTTGTGATATATACTAATTATTTTAATGATAAAATCTCTGTGGCTATATAGTGATAAATGAAATTTAAATATAGTAATGTTCGTTAGACCAGAAAATGAGACAGATTACATCTTCATGGTAGGAATGCCTATGCCTGCGAAAGTGTACCCTTTCTCTGTGTGTGTTTATTTAATATCTCAGCATTAAATTGCAGAGTAATGTTTTCAGATATATCAGTCTGTGAACTCCGGCAGTTGTTTTAACCTAAGTATAGTAACATTATAGAAATATTGATATATATTATAAATACTTCATTATAAGAATGCATAATGATATCTTTATTTCCTTCCTGAAAACTTTAATTTTAGAGTTTCAAAATTAACACATGTGTGTCTGGGCATGTTGTTAAATGTGCATTATTTCAGCATGTGGGAGGCTAAGACGAAAGAAAGCCTGGGCTTAATGTTGAGGCAATGTTTCAAAAACAACCAGCAAACATATCAACACACACACACACACACATCTGAGAAAATAATCTATGGTGAAATATGAATTGTAAATTTCCAGGTAATGATGAATAGAAGAATTTTAAAGTGCTTTAAAAAATCATAACTGTCCTATAATGACAATAATTTTTTCTTAACAATGAGCCATGTTTTCAATATTCAACTTGTATTCAGAAATATATTCACATGTTTATATATCATATATATTTATATATCATATATATATGTATTACTATTTATTTAATTTTTCAATGGAACATTATTATGATGGTGCCCACAGTAAATGAATACCCAAAAGAATGGTAAATATTACACAGAAGATGAGAAATGTGTGGTTCAGAATGGTGAGAAGGGCTGGGGAAAATAATAGAAATGAGGTCAGTGCAGTCGGAATTAGATAAAATATTTAAGGAACCATACTTGAATAACTTGTCAGTAGAAGTAGGTAGGAAAGGAAGGTTCAATTAACCTGAATAGGGAGTTTTTAATGCCAGCCTCAAGAGTGTAAGCACGCTCCTCTTTATTCACAATGCATACATTTAATAAAATTGTCAATTTTATCCTTTCTTTTAAGGAGGATTTGAGGTCATAAATTGGCTAATAAAACGTTGGAAGAAGATGCAAAAAGGAAGCTATCAGAACATTCTTGGTACATAGCTCAGGACAACCACCGGATCCACCTCACTGGAAATAAATGGGAGATCATAAGATGTCAGGCATCAAGTGGTGAATTAGAGAGACCAGCTTCAGCTGCTTTAAAGCTTGGGCTAGAAGAGGGCAACCTCAGAGAAAAAGGCAATGATGCCATTTTTGGTTTTGGAAGTAAAAGTGGCAGAAGGGTTACATAGAGATATTTTAAAACTAGCTAGGAATCAAGGATTCAAATATAGAGCTGTGGAAGTTGAAACTGAAGTCAGCTATTTTCAAAACCAAACTGTTAAGCAAAAATAGAAAGGTTATTGTTCAAGTCATCAATGAATTCACACTTCAAATGCAACAAGATGGTATAAAGGTATGTGTGAAGCTACCGTAGGTATAAGTAGGGAAAAGCTAAAAAAGGCTGGATATTAATTAAGATGGTAAATGTGGAGTTGAGGAGATGGCTCCGTGGATGAAGTGCTTATGATGGCTCACCTGGGCTTGAGCCTCAGAGTCCATGATTAAGTAAGCCTGAAGTCATGAGGGCTTCTGTGATCCCAGCACTCTGATGGTGGTGTAGACAGGAAAACTTCTTGGAACCTCTCAACAGCAGTGGCAGAGGCAGCAGTGTGAGGCTGAGTGAGATCTCACAAGGTAACCTGCTTCAAGTGATGGGAAACAGTGACCATGGACATAGACATGGTCCTACACACACCTGCCTCACGCTTACACTCACACAAACACATATGCACGTGTGTAACAAATGCACATACACAGCACACATATGTAAGGGCAATCAAATCAAATCAAAGGAACAGGGGGATATTGAACAGTTTTACCATTTCAAGAGGGAACTCTACCAATTCAAAAAGCAGTGATCTCTACGTGGAGCTGTGAGAACCTGTATTGGGTGGTGGGGCTGGAGATACCAAGGAACAGTCTCCTGTTTGAACATACTTCAGAAGAAGGTAACTTGGAAATAAATTTCAATTAGGAAAAATATTCTTTTGAAGACAGGAAAAACTCCAAAACGTTTTTGTGTTTATGTCAATGACTCAAGAATTTATGAAAAATGAGAGAATAATAAAAGAAAGTCATAAAAAAGGAAAAAGTTTTATGGCAAGAGCAACAATAAGGAAAATACATTGAAGTGGATGGAAACAGAGATGGAATGTGGCATCAAAGAGGAGACATTTAAAAATACAGAAATATTGTGGTGATAAAGAATATGATTGAGTGCAACTATTTATGTTCAATGACTTCACTGAAGCTATTTGATGAAAACAAGCATACAAAGAACTAGTTTGTCAAGATAGCAAAGGAGGTGTTTGGATTTTCTGCGCAGGAGAAAGGAAGAAAAACATGGTAACTGATAGTTAATGGTAACTAACAGCATGGTTGTTGAGTAAAGACCATTTACAACAAAAATCATAATCACCCTATAAATTTCTTCTGCACAATGAATGTATGTGGATGAAAAAGTGCAAATTGGCTATGAAAATGAGTTTCTATTAATATTTGGATTATAAGTAGAATTACAACAGAAAACATAATTGATGCCCTCAGCTACTGCCTAATTTTTTAAAATGACATTGAGTATGAGGCATTGGACTCTTGGGTTTACTGTGTTAGATCTATGGAAACAATGCACACACCCAAGTTGTGATCACACAGACCTGGAGTTCAGTCTGTGTGACTTTGGGTCCTATTTTGTTTTCTGTGGCAGTTGACCAATTACCAAAATCTTTCAGTATTCTCATTTGTCAAACGTGAATTAGAAAAAGTACAAAACAAAACAGCTCATGAGTATCTAATAACCATCTGTATTTAATAAGCAACTCATAGCTCAAGGTAAGTAATAAATAAGAAGTCACTTACAATCAGCCACACTCAGCTGGGATGAATATCAAAACCAGGAACAGTTTATGGGGAAGAAAGGACTTATTGAAGCTACAGATACAGGGGAAGTTCCAAAACAGAGAAAGAGGTTTGCCCCTTTCACAGGTCTAAGCATAGAGAGAAACCCATCAACAACACCACACGCAGAACAGCAACCAGGCAGGGCGTGGGGAGAGATGATTTTCTCTCCATTTATATAGCCTCAAGGTGTGTTCCTGCAACCCTTGCAATCCCAGACTTAATGACTTCCCAAGTCTCTGGATTTTCCTTCCTGCACTGCCAACACAGGAAAGGATGTTTACTTTTAGCTTCTTTTTACCTTCTTTCCATCCTACCCTCTACTGAGAGGTTGCCTTCCTATAAACATCCTCAGAGACCCTCACCCAAAATAATCAAAAAGATGAAGGTGTCAACAAAACCTAACTATCACACTTATCATGTGTGATTTTGGGAAAATAATTTCAATATTATGTTTTAACTTTAATCTTCTCTTGAGATTGTTTACTTCAATTTATTTGATTTTATTTCCCATTTTAAAAGGTTGTACAAGAATGTAAGATTTGTAAATTTGTTTTATTTATTTGAGATGAAGAGAAAGAAGAAAAAAAAGAGCCTCCTGCTGCTACACTCTTTGTAACTCACTTACCATGGGTACCAGGGGTACTGGGGAATTGAGCCCAGGAGGTCAAGCTTTGCAAGCAAGTGCCTTTGACCACTGAGCCACCTCTCTAGTTCCCTATCTTAAGTTTTACAGGGAAAGAATTTTTTTTTAATTTGGTTGACTCCTGGAGCAAAATATAAAATGGCGCTAACGGCATCATAGGTTCTTAATAAGAGTTTAGAAATGAGTTTACCAATTTTTAGTGCTTTCAAAGTAGAAGATAGAAAGGCAGTTATATTAGTACACTTCTCTCTTTTATCTGTAACCTATGTAAACATAACTATGTTTATTACTTATAATACCAGCCACTTAATTAATGGATTTATTCTTGTTAGTCAGAGAAAATGAAAACTTATAGGTTGTGGTTTCAATGTGAAAAGGCCTTCCTAGGTTCATGTGTCTGAAAACTTGTTCCCCAGCCAGCAGTACTATTTTTTAAAGTTTAGTACATGGAGCCATGCTGGAGCACTTTTTCCTCATTCTCTGCTTCCTGACGGTGGATGTAAAGTGACCTGCCACCTCTTCCATGTTATGTCCTGGGCTAGAGTGAGACTCTATCTACCTCAACAAAACAAAACAAAAAATAAACAAAATAATATTGTTTGGTTGGACATGTTTTATACTCATCGAAACATGTCATGATATTTCCAAGAACTAAAGGAAGTCATAGGTAGTAAAGAAGATGATGGAGAGATTTCCTAAAAAGAAAAAAAAACCAGAGAACTGGGTTCACATTAATGTTCAAGAAGTATTATGCTACCCAAACAATTAAAGAAGTCATTTAAAAAGAAACAATTCTGCATGTGTTTAATGTTGAAAGCATTTATATTGAGATTTATTCTATTTCACTCCAACTGCACAAACAGAAATGCTTGCTATGTAACAGAAAAATTAAAAGTTATGTTATAAAATGTTAGATACCTGGATTAGCACATAATGGAGTTATTGTATATTTGAAATGAAAATTCTTTTATTATGAACAATGACATACTTTGTGTATAAAAAACAAATAGAATGGAGGAGAGCAAAGCTATCACTTATTAAAAAAACATTCCATCATTAGCTTATTGTAAAATTGGTAAAATTATTCCTCTACTCTCTTGAGATGAAGCCTGAGTTGGAAATTAGACTCACAAGAACAGATAAATAGAAAGATGAAAAGGTACATAATATTGTTGGACACTAATGTTGTAATTTTTATGTATGTGAGGCTTTTATGAGGGGGAAAAAGACTCATAGAAGTGGTTAAATTTGGGAGCAAATATACCATTTTAACAAAAACAATAAATTTTGAGAAGTCACAAGACAAAGCATGATGTGGTCTTCTGGAGAGTGGGAAATTGTGGAAAGGTAAGTTTGTGTGGCAAATTAATGAAAGATAAGTATATGGTCAAGTTTGTGTCACGGAGACTTCTTGTGGTGTCTCCATCAGCAGGCATAGAGGTTGTTTTCTCTGTAAGACATGGAGAGACTTTCACAGATGAATTTACATTTGCTTTCACATAAATTTCAAAAGGCAGAGGAAATTTTTCTCTCTGTTTTTGCTAATTTCTTTTAGCTTAACCGTTATGAGAACATGGCATATTTTAGGTTGACATTCTGATTCCCCTCATCATATTATCTTCTACATATGGATATACAACATTCTCATATTTGCTGTGATTCTATGTTAAATATAAAGTAAATAAACGGGGTACTAAAATATTTGTTACAAATCCCACAATTCAAAATCCTCATTAGCTAGCTACAAATAAAGGCATTGTTGTGCTCTGTTGTTAATAGAAAAGGAAATGGACTCAGATCCATTAAAACACACATCCAGTTCAAGCCTGGTTTATTGGAGAAAACCAAGAGGAATGGATACAATGTGACAGGTTCAAACAGTTCTTCACAGTGACTGTTTCTCTTAATCCCATGAAGCCTTCAAGAATAAGTGAGGAGCAGAGGATGTCAGATTGTTCCCTTAGCACATATCCTGGCAAGTGCCTATTCAACAGACAAATTCTGTTCATCAAACATCTGCCTTCCTATTTCTGTAAAGATTCTGTCTTCTGTTGGCCCTTTGGTCTGCCTCTCCAATATTATATAGAGGTAACATAGTGTCTATGGAGTCAAGGTAGTGCTAAAATGTTCACAGAAGAGACGATCATTTCAAGGCAGTTTTATATAGACTTCATATTTTTGCCTTTTTTTTTTTGCCAAAAACGGAAAAGGTGGTGGTAATAGTAAGAGAAAACATGGTCTAATCATAAGACATTCTCTGGAACTACTCCTTTTGCATTTACTGCAGAAAAGGCATGGACAGCTTCTTTGGGCTGTTCATAATCTGGTTTTGCCCAACCATCTCACGTGGTTAAAACTAAGAAAGCTCAATGTAAGACACCCTTAGGAAATTTAATGGCCACTTATTCTGGCACCTGGTTCCAAATGTGGTATCTGCCATGAGTCTCAAAAGGAGAGTTATTTGAAATGTTCCTTACTGGGTGCTTGGTACAGATAAGTCATTGAAATTATGATGGTTTACAATTTAAAGAGCAAATGGCTAGTCAAAACTGGGCAGCCTGCTTGTTAAATCCATCCACAGGTTGATAAGTGAGGTTTGTCTAAAAGTCACATTACAGAGAGCCAAGTGATTAAAATACTTTTCATATTTGTCACAGGTTATCTCTATATGACTGGAAATTTTGCTGCAATCCAGAGCTGACAGAGAGAGAGAGAGAGAGAGAGAGAGAGAGAGAGAGAGAGAGAGAGAGAGAGAGAGAGAGAGTTAGAATACGTATGTAAAGAATTAAAAAGAGTGGGGAGGATTTGAGGATTTTTAATCCCACCTGCATTCTAGAACTTCTGAAATTAACATAAATAGCCAGGTACAAAATTAACTCAATTCCTGACACACAGTTAAAATATAAATAAATTTTCTGGTTCTTGTATCTTTTATCAGATTTTGATATACTGCTATTAGGGTATGTGACTAATGTTATTTATTAATATTATTTCAGGTGCCCAGAGTACATTTAAAATGCTCCTTTCAGAAAGGTTAAGTTCTCTCTACTTTTTGCTTACTTATTACAATTACTGATTTTTGTTTGTGTGGCTTGTTGGTTTGGCATGCTTCTACTGCATAGGCATAAAAATGAGAAAATGACGAGGATCAAGAGACAGATACACCAGAGGATTGTCATTACCAGAAGAAAACGTGCAATATGTGCTGCTGATGCTACTGTGTGGGTTGATGACTGAGCTGGAGCAAAAAGGATCATCCTTGTTTCTAAGAGCATCAAGAGATTTACTCATTAGAGCACCTGGGTCAATGTCAGAATCTAAAATGATAGCAGGATTATGAGAAAAGAATTACTTATCCCAAAGTACCAATGAGAAGCCAGATAAGTAACAAAAATGAAGAATAGTGCTGCAAAAATCTGATGGCATGTGGCGGAGGAGACTACTGAGGAACAATAGCCCTAAGATTGCAGTGAAGAGAGGTAATTAATTAGACAATACTTATCTACTCTCAACTTTTCATAATGGGAAAAAGAGACAGTACTTCCTAGTGTTGGGTTCATCATCCAGGCTGGTGGAGCTGGTACCATGCATCAGCCTGGGTCAGTTGGACTGTCCCAGGCAGCAGGAGCTGTTCTACCCAGCTAATATAGCAAAGGACACAGTTATTCTTATCTAATTTATTGAATATAGACCTTTTACATTATTAAATTATTTTATTTATTCAGAAATCAGGAGAGGGAAGAGTCTATGGACCAAGGAAGGGGGAATAGGAGCACCCATGTGTCTGAGTTCACAAGGTGGGCTAGATTAAGAGAGAAAGGAGAAAGTACAGAGAGCTCCCACCATGAGGGAGGTAAGGGGAGTAAAGCCAATGTGTCAGTAGGGTCAGAGGATTTCACTGCTCTTTTTGACCCAGGACCAACATTAAGGGAGAACTCACCAGAATCTAGGGGGTTCAGGAATCTGAGCTAGCCAACCAAGAAATACTAGACATTTTTTTTATAATCGCTTAATGCACAGGTCTTTAGAACAGACAGTATCATTTAAGCCACTATGCTAATCAAAACTAGTAGGTATTAAACACTTGAGATATGCTAATACATGTGATGAAGTATCTCAAATATTTTTGCATGAATTATTTCATTCATCTTGAAAGTAAAGGCTTTGACATTAGGGACTATAATCTTAACTTGACTTTGAGGTCACTTTGGCTCTTTGCGGTAAAAGTTGTCAGCAGCTGAAAGATGACAAATCTAGAAATCTATTCTAGGTTTTGCTGGCTTCAGAATTAATGATCTTTCTAACTTTTCCAAATTGATTTTTACTTTATGGCTAGAATCAAATTCTAATAATATCCATTTGTCACTTTGCTCTGGTAGGTCTCAAAGAGTCCTCTCAGAAACAGCAGCAGCAATTTTACTTGTGAACTTGTTAGAATGACAAATTCTCCATTTTTCCCAGACCCACTAAAATCAGAGCATGCAGAATGAGTCCAAGAAGTATGCATTTAAACAAGTGCCCTGATTCTGACCCAAGGTAAATTTTGAGGATGACTGCTTTACTCATACAACCCCATGGAATGAACAAACTCCCAGTATTTTAAAAAAGTAAACCCCCCTCTCTCTCCTCTCTTTCTCTTTTAAGAGAGCAGGATTTGAGCAATCACTCACCATGGTAGCTGCATGATTTCTCCTGTTACTTTAAGTTGCAACTTTGCAGCCAAATCCTGTGAAAGACATTGTTTGGGAAATGGTTCCTTAGTTTTTTTATAGATCCACTAGAAATACCCTATGCCTCAAAAATCTATCCAACCAGGGGTCAGGTCGTACAAAATCACAAGTTGACTACATCTTTGCAACTCTGTCAGGATTTTTCTCATGATATTTCATCCGTCCTATGACCTCTATTTTCAAGTTATTTTCTCTTTCATGCCTCCAATGACTTAGATCTGTTTCTAGGTTGCTTTCTGCCTAAAGTAAAGGTATATCCAATGCTACAGTTTATTTCAGCAATGAGCCTCAGGAAATCTCAGCAGAGAAAGGTCATGGCGTCATTACTATCAGATATCGGCGTGCTGATATGAAAGTTTAGGCACTAACTTGATAAGCATGACATTGCTGGCAAACACTCTCCAGCAGATAGCTGCGAACAAATTTATTCTGTGAAATAACTTCACTGAAATAAGGTTTGACAGATTCTGACCTGAATGACCAAGCATTAAAAAAAAACCCCACCACCGTGCCAAGTATAGGGTGCACAAATAATGTAAATTGAATGAATGCATGTATGAGCACTCTTGGAGAATCAGCTCAGATTGCATTCTGAGGCAAGGAGGCATAAGGCTGATATAGGCTAACATATCAGGTTGCTATGGAAATGTGCTCATGGTTAGGACTGTGAAACATATTCAATAAGTTATTCTTAATCAGAAATAATTCTTGTAATAAGAACCCAATGCAAAATTTGGATTGTGCTGATAATAAATACAAATAGAGTTTTAGAAATTATTTTCTTTTTATACAAGAAAGTTTTGAAAATTATGTTATTACTGCATTCTGGGATATCTATCCATAGCTTATAATAAAAAAATACTGCAAGTATTGTACACCTGTGCATTTACTGAGTATATATATTTAATAATTTTATGGGTTTATTACTTGCAGGCAGAGAGAGAGAGAGAGAGAGAGAGAGAGAGAGAGAGAGAGAGAGAGAGAGAGAGAGAGAGAGAGAGAGAGAGAGAAAGAGAATGAGAGAGACGGGGAATGGGAATGGGTACACCAGGGCCTATTGCCACTACAAACAAGTTCAAGATGCATGCACCACTTTGTACACCAGACTTTACATGGGTTCTGGAGAATCCAAGTAAGACTGTAAGGGTTTGCAAGCAAGTGCCTTTAGCCATAAAGCTGTCCATCCAACATCCTACAAAGTATATTTTTAACAATAGTAAAATTTGTGATTTCTGGAATAATTAATTGAAAAGCTAACATGAATAATTTGAGTATGTGAATAACTAATAAGAGTAAATTGGTGTCTCCACCATAGCCTTCATACGCCCTAAACTTTGTCTATTATTGTGGGTTGCAGTTGCTTCACATGTGGAATTGAATTGTAAGTTACTGCTGTGCACAAATGTTGGTTTCTAATTTAGCTTTAGTTTATACACACATACATATATATATATATATATATATATATATAGAGAGAGAGAGAGAGAGAGAGAGAGAGAGAGGGAGAGAGAGAAAGAGAGAGAGTATTCCCCTCTCATAACTCCCTAACCTTGCCATTTCATTCTCCTCTTGTTGTTAATAAACTTTGTGCCTAGAGAGTTTAGCTTGTACTTTCATTTTATATATACATACATTATTTCATTTATTTAAAAAATATCAGGGAATCACAAATGAAGGAAAGCATGATATTTATCTTTCCAAGATTGGGTTATTTCACTTAATATGATTATCACCAGTTGCATCCATTTACATGTAAACATGAACAAGTTTTTCTTACTTTTTTATTGTTCTCTCTCTCTCTCTCTCTCTCTCTCTCTCTCTGTGTGTGTTGCTGTTAAAGGGAGATGTCTCTGGATATTCTCACTCACATGGTTCTTACAATTTTTCCACCCACTCTTCGCGAAAGTTCCCTAAGTAATGGTGTGTGAGTTTTAAGTCTGCTTTACTGTTGAGATCTTAAGAATTTCTGGATTTCTGCTTTGGACTGTCATAGGTATCCATTATCCTTTCATGGATTATATGACTTATTAAGGTAGCTCTCTGAATCATCTTGCCACTTACTCAAAAGTTTCATTTAGACCCGAGATGATGTGCTAGGAGTGGTTCATCTCCTGCCTGCCTGGCATCTCATCTCAGCCATCATCTCAGGTTCTGATAGTTGTTCTGTTGTTCATGGTTCTCACTGCCTTCTGAAAGATATCAAGCAGAAACTCCAATAGAGAGTGAGATCCGTAGAGGTTAAATGAGACAGTGTTAATTTAGCAAGATTCTAATGGGTGTAGCCTCTCTGAAGACCCCTGATTATTGGGGTGGGGTTCCCTTTGGCGTCCAGGTTCTTGGCCTCTATAAGAATTTGCCTTGGATCCCAGGTCCAGCTAAGGGTTCCTTGCCACTGAGTGGATCTCAGCATATCTGCAAGCCATTGACGACCCAATTAGGTTGAGTGCCATTATTGCACAGAAGTGCTCTTCTCTGCCACAGAGCAGTGTCCTCTGCATTCTCATAACTTTGGATGGTGTTGTATATCAAAGTTCTCTTCTTTCTCTGAATGTCATTGGCCACTTTCCTCTGGCAGCTTGTCATGCCTTCCAGAACTATACAGGCTACCATTTGGGAGGTGGTTACCTTTCTGGATCCAGCAGGGTCTCTTGGTATTGTGTGATCAAAGTCTGTGTCAAGAGGGTCTTATCTTTTACCTGGGATGGGTATTCAAGAGCTTTGACACAAGCCTGTCTTGTTTTGGGGGACTTCTTATATCTCTTTGATCAATAGCTCAGTGTGGGAAGTAACCAATTACTGGGACAGGGAGTTACAGGCCAGCACCACTTGTCTTGGGGTTAGGCTTCTTCCTGCCCTCTCCAGGGCCCCTCTTACCAGACAATGCCCCTAACTTCCTTGGTAGCTTACTGTATGAAAGTAAAGATTTTATGGTATTCATTCATTATTGGCCTAGATTAGTGTTTAGCTCTAGATGATACTTTTATTGAATGTCATTTAAAATATATGTTATTAAAAAAATTCTTGCTTACTATGGAAAAAAAAAGACTTAAAAGTCACTTGTAGCTCATTGACCAACTCAAAATCATTATTTTGTTTTTGTTAACTTGTGTTTTCCTAAGAAAAATCCTCAGGATGGAATTGAATATCTTAAAATGCTCTGTGCAAAAGATCACACATTTATAACTGGAACATGTAAGATATTCCAGTGCCAAATTTTCAGTTATTATAATGGTTAGCCATTTTTCTATACAACTAAAAAAATTAACTACACCAGTATTTAATGGGAATCTAATAAGAAAATGAAAGATTTAAAATATATATGTTAGTTATTGCATTTCAGCCACATAAAGCTTTGTTTGCCTACATTACATATAATTTTTTCTTACCTTTAATATGCAAACTAAAGGTTATAGGAAAAAAGAAATTGAGTCTCATTTTTATAACTTTTCACTTATTTCATGTACTAGTTTAAAAGATCTGTGAGCAGGTACTGTATATGGTAGTTGAAAGAAAAAAAAACAGAGCTATCATAATTATGGCAGAATTTTGCTAAGGTTTAAAGTTATCAAGTGAGCTTTTGCAGTAGGCTTGTTTATTTGTCATCATAATACTCAACTTAGATTGATTTGATGTACTTGACTAAATCTTGATGTTTTATATCTGTAACATTCATTTAAAAATTATGACAAGTAAACTGCTGAATACTAAAGATACAAATATATAAACACAGAGTATTTCTCAAAGAAGATGATAACTACAAATTTAGAAAAAGTGATAAATTAAAATTCATACAGATTATTGAAAGAGAGATGCAGAAAGAGAGGGGAAGAAAAAGAGTTCTCTAAAAAATGAGGAACTTTAGATGGATTCCTATAAAATAGGCAATTCCAAATAAATAGTGGGTTTAGGATAGCAGTATGAGAGAAAGGTCAGGAAAAGAAGGTGTGTGTGTGTGTGTGTGTGTGTGTGTGTGTGTGTGTGTGTGTGTGTGATGCATTCATGCATGTGGAGGCATCGGGTATATTCCTTCATCTCTCTTCCAACTTACATCCCTGAGTAAAAGGATTCACTGAGCCTATAGCTGCTCTTTTGATTAGGGAGGCCTGGGCTTCCAAGAGATTCTCCTGTCTCCCACTCACCCCCCAGCTCTGATGCTACAGGCATTTATGGCCTTGATATGCTTTTCATGTGGTTCCTGGAGAGCCAACTGATGTTCTCAGTAATGCGAAGTAAATTATTTTACACACTTTGCAATATTTACAGCTCCTGGAGTATAGTTTTTTTTTTTTGTTTGTTTGTTTTCTTAAACCTGTGCCTCTTATACTTTTAGGGGACTGTGGGCTCTGATCTTGATTCTGGACA
Organism: Zapus hudsonius; assembly: GCA_004024765.1. Taxonomy (NCBI): domain Eukaryota; kingdom Metazoa; phylum Chordata; class Mammalia; order Rodentia; family Dipodidae; genus Zapus; species Zapus hudsonius. Next base: position 24,928 of record PVHP010016446.1, read on the forward strand.
TTCAAGAAGTTCATAAGATAATGCTGGCCACATATAACCCAAGGACCACACTTGGCTTATGGAAGGTAAACTGGATTGTTAGACATTCGAAATAAATATACTGTTCTCTGAGCAGGATGACTGAACAGCAGGGAAGAGTGATCCGTAAGAAAGTGATTCACTGACAAGCTATCTCTACAATCACTTCATAATACTTACCTTTCTCATCCAACTACCTTGGAGTAGGTTCTACATAAGTTGTAAGCTCTGCTTCCAATCTAATGTTCATTTTTGTATAATTTTCACTTGTCAGCACGTGAGTCAACCAGGGTCCAAGAAGTATCCTGTTTACAAACACCCTGTGTTACTCTCCCTTTAGCCAGTTTCCATGTTGTTGCTAGTTCACTTACCCAGGAGGCCTCACATCTTACTCTTGCTTTGTGATATTTCAATCACTCTTCATGGTTTGGTCATAAGACAGAATTAAATAAGATGTGATTCAATGTAGTTGGTCACTTGGTCACATGTGAAATAACTTTGATGGAGGACATTTTTCATTTTTCAATACGGGAAAATTTACCCATTGGCTTTTACTAATGTCTTGTGCATGATAAAAATATTAATAAATGCCCATAAAATATTTAAAGTGCCGATGTCATGATTCTAGATTCAATTTTATTTAACTGTTTGCAATTTCACACATGTAAAAAAGTTTGTCCCCATGATCCCCCTTTTATTCCTGCTGAACATATTCTTCCCAACTGAACCCCCTCCTATATTCATGTCCTGTTTTGTTGTTTGTTGTTGTTGTTTTGGTACCCACTGAATTTAGTTAGGATTGTTTGTATGGGCATCCATACTGGGATGAGTGGTGGTATTTTCTGGAGCACTGGGAACATGCCTATGTGTTGTGACTATACCGTTATAGCCAATGTCTGTCCCTCTCTGATCAAATAATTTTATTCATCATTTCTGGTGTTAGAATGAAGACATTGCACTTTCAATTAACACCTAGGTGAGATTGACATCCTGTGAACCTCTCCTCAGGCAAGACCTTCACACAGCAATACCAGGACATCAGTGGCACTGGTGAGTGTGAATGGAGGCATCTGACAACCCCAGGTGCAGTTGCTGATTCTTGAAAATGAAATGTTATCAATTTGAACCAATTGTAGGGGCAGCAATTGAGGTTCCATTAGTGATCTGACCACAAACTGAATGAGTTATTTTGTTATTAACAAAGAAAGGAAGAAATTGACCTTCAAATTGGGTTCACTTTGGACTATAAGATAGAATGTCATTCAACTAAATGCTCATTATTCCTGATCTTTAGATGAAAGATAACTTTTTCCCTAAAGATATAAAAAAGTTATGTTAATTTCACACATTCAGCAATGTATAATGCTAAGATGTCAAAATGTCTCTGGAATAGGAAAGTAACTAATGTGTACACTAGAAATATTGCAAATAAGAGATGATTGCTATTGGGAATTTGCATGAACCTGAATTTTAAGTAGTTCTTCCTGTGAAAAAGCTGCTCTCCGAAAATGTAATTTGAAAATACAGGACAGAGGCTCCTTGTGGTATTATACTAAAATAAACTAATTGATCCTTAATTTTAGAAGCAGTTTAAGGCAAATTCCTTACTGGTACAATACTGAACATGGCATCATTATGTGATCATGTATCAATCATGCATAGTTCCATAAATTGATAATACTCAGGATTAAAATTATAATTGAGAATATTCAAATCTAGACTATCTACAATCTATGTATCTTAAGCATTTATTATATTTAGTGACATATTCATTTGTAAAATATGCCAATCTTTTATAAATGAAAAACAAATTACTGCTTTTCTCATTAGATTGCAGCAGTCAATAAATAAATAATGCAATATTTGAACAAAATTATTTTCCTTCTAAGAAATGCAGCACATTTGCTCCCTTAAAGTTGATGCCTACTGATCAGACTTTACAGTGACTATGGAGTTTGTAGCAGGCTGAGCTGGGGATTAGAATTTAGATAATGACCAGAAAAAATTCCAATGCACCTCAAATTTTAAGGAGTACCCGAATTCTAGTCTACAAAGTTAAAGAATTAAAATCATAGACAACCAGATATTAATTTATAGTGGGAGAGGTTTTAGGCAAAATCTAGAAAAGAGAAAAGATAAAGATAATAGAGGGCTCCCATCATGAGAAAACAGGTTCATGCGGGGAGATCTTGAGCCCCCCTCACCTTTGGCTGGGGTGAGAGGCCTTACCTGGAAAATGAAAGTCTCCTCCTAGGACCCCATGTGGAAGAGAGACTGGGCTTGTTTTAGGGAAGTTTTTAAAACTTCCACCAGGTAAGTCAGAGAGATAGCTGATTGGTCTGTACCTGACCAATCAGTTTTTAGCATCTATGTATGAGCTCTGGCTAGAAACACCCTACTCAAGGGGAGGGGATCTATGGATCTTGCCTGAAACTCTCTCAAAGTCCATTTCAGATTCTCAAGGTTGAATCCGTGATAAACTTAACTATCAGGTTTTTCTCATCTTCTTAGTGGTTACTTAACAACAAACTCATTTATTGGTTTTTGTTCAATAATTTACAGATATTTAAAAGAAATGTTTAAAATCATATTAAAAGTTTATATCATATCAGAGCATATCAGCATAAATGATATGAATATAGCACTTGACACACTTTATATTCAGTTTTTTTAATAAATATAAATGTTAAGTTTCCTCTCTAAAATTTAAGTATAATTATCACACTATTTTATACATCAGACTTGAAAAAAATTCGTATCACTCTGGATTAAGAGGACACTACAGAACAGAGAAATACTGGGAATGGGGAAACTGTTCAGTGAGTATGAATTTTAGAAGTCAGAAATAGGACAAGAAAATTGGAAATAAGAAAGGATAGTAATGGCTAGTAATGGCTACCTGCATTGCTATATAAGAGAATGCTGTAAGAAGAATCAGTAGAATGAAGGCAGGGAAGAATGACCAAAAAAGGGCGGGGGAGGCATGAGAAGAAAATGGAGTTGGTCACCCAGGAGTCAGCTGGAAGCCTATCATAAACTAAGAATAAGGAATTCCTGCACAGGTAACAACATTTGCTTAAGGCCTGTCTCCATTCCTAGCTGGCAACATACAATTTTCTAGGAATACCACCCAAACCCCCATTTATAATAGTCATGTCCTGTCATATACCCCTAATACAGTCCCTGGGGCTCTAAGTTGTATGTTATCAGATTATGGCTCCATCCAAAGCATTTTTGGAACCAACCTATAATTTCTCTTTTTAAAGAGAGTCATAAAAATCGTGTATATGGTTAATGCTAACCAACTTAATTGTGACTCCTTTTGAGAAGCCCACACCATGGTCTTTAGTGTGCTTTTTTCTCTTCCTGAGTGCTTTTTCTTTCTTTTGTTAACAAAAGCTCATCTCTGCTTCATACTTTTGATATTTATGGTCAAAGTGTTTTCTCTCTGTTGGTCATAGTGGTTAGATGATAGCTACAGAGATGAACAGTCCACAGATGTGAAGATACATGAAAAGCAGATACTAATGGAAATACACTTAAACAAAAAACATATTGTGTTCACATTCTTGAAGACACCTGCAAACTGCAGAAATCACAAAGGTACATTTTCTATTTTATCCTTACTCTGAGATTGAATATTCATTAATGGATCAGGAGAATTTAGAAGCATCAGGTAAATAGCCTCTTTCTTCTGAAATCAGCTAAAGCCTGGATCCACTCAGATATAAATACCCTTTTAAAAAACCTGACAGGCAAAATGAGAGGCTGTAAAAGAGGTTGAAGGAATGGCAGGGGAGCAAGTGAGGAAAGGGGGGGGTGACTTATACAATAAGCTAAACCAATCATAATCATAAAATCCTTACTTCCATACAGTAAGCTCAAGAGGAAGAAGTGTATATCGCCTAGTAAGAGGGTCTGTGAATGGAATGGGAGGAAGCCTAACTCCATGAAAAATTCATCAGACCTGCAACTCCCTGTCTCAGTCATTGGTTCCTTTCCACACTGAGCTGTTGATCAGAGACCCATAAGATCCCCAAAATATGACAGGCTTCTTCCAAAGCTATTGAATACCCACCCCAGTCCAAAGATCAGAGCCTCTTGCTGAATAAACCATAGAAAGGCATCAGAGTACACCAAGAGACCTGCAAGATCCAGAATGGTAACCAGCTCCCAAATGGTAGCAAGTTCAGTGCTGGAAGGCACTACATAGCGACCAGGGGAAACTGGTCAATAATATTTGGAGAAAGCAGAGACCACTGATATACAATGCAGACTGTTCCCATGAGAAGGCTGAACAAACTGCCTTCTGGGAGTGATCAGCGAGCCAAGAAGTGATCACTTACCCAATAGAATCTTGCCAAATTAAAAATGTGTGTCTCATTTAATCCATACTGATCTTACTCTCCAATGGAGATTCTATTTGTTTGTATTTTTCAGAAGGCAGTGAGACAGCTGTGGTCATTCCAACTCCACCAACGAGCTACAGGTAGAGGGCTGACATCCTGGAAAGAGATGCACCACCCTAGGTGTATCGTGTAGGCACCCAAATGAAATCCTTGAGAGAGTGAGGGGATAGCAAGAGATCTATCAGCACAGCTAATCAGTCAACCCAGGATAAGTCAGTGAGATAGACACCAATGATTTCCAACACAACCTAAAGTAGAATCACAGACACCCCTAAGATCTCAACAATAAAGCACTCTTAAAACAGCCAACATGACTCAGAGAACTAAGCAGAAGAGGGGCCAGAAGAGTGCAAGAGCTTTGGTTGGGGAGAGTATCCAGAGACATTACCCCCTCAGCAACACCACAGAAAAGGGGGGGGGGAGACCTGGCTGCCTCCTGTGCTAACCATAACCCTCTACCCCATAGATTGGTCCAGTATGCCGATCAAGGTGGATACCCAGTGGATTGGTGACAGGGAGGAGGGAAATGGGGATACCAACATAATCTTTGCTAATACAATGTACCTAATTTTAGACAATAAAATATCATTAAAAAACAGCCACAAAAATAAAATAAAATAAAACATGCTTATGTAATTTTTCAGAAAATAAAAAAATGCTTCTTATTCAATGCAAGTAAGGTTTAGGACAGGCTTTTCCAGAATGGACATGCAGAGAGCAAATCGGCATCCCTGGTCAATGACCTTTTGATGTTACCTGTACAAAGTCTCCCAAGCAGAGCATGACAATGCCAAAAATAAAATTGTCTCCTATGGACAGGAACAATGGTCATTTCTATTGGCACAGAAAAACTCCTTCCTATCCAGTCTAAGTCCCACTACTTTTCTCTGTTGCCTGTCTTCCAGGGAAACCACCCCTCCAGGACACAGAGCTGAGCTTTCACTTCCTGTCTCCTTGCTACTTGGCTTCACAATAAAACATTTTCTTTTGTGGAAAATCCTAGCACTGCAACAGTGCTTCTTTGTTCTTCCTGACAGTAAGCATAGGTTGAGATCCAGTCCCCCACATTCATCAAGGCCATTTATCCAAATGGCATATATTTTTCCATGTTTTTTTTTATGTCCATAATGAGTTACATTATTTAGTGGGCAAACCATGCATTGTTATCCCGAATTTACAATGAGTCTGCCTTAAACCATCATGGGCAGCCAAGTAAAAGGCTGTGGTAAGAGTCTGAGAGAATTCTGCTAAGGAGAGGATCTGATAGACCTTCATGTGTTTCAGAAAAGCTCATCCATACATTAAAGTCCTCCCATAGAAGGTAGTTTCCTAAGAACTTGAATTGTAGTAGACTGACTTTTTCTTAAGGAGAAGGCAGTTCAATGACAGTTAGATAAGTATCCTATTTTAACTTAGGTATGGAACAGATAGAACTAGAGTCAGTACAGGATACTAGAAAACTACATAGGAGCATCACTTATTCTAGTCTGCTTAGAGGAGGGGATGTGAGAAAGGAGCATCAACATGAAGCATCATATTCTAGAAGAAAAAGGGCCTGAGGCATGCCAATTCTGTTCTGACAAGGAGCTGGAATACCACATACTGGCCTTTGATCACATAGCTAATATAGTACACAAAAAAGGTGAAGCTGTAGTTCGTCTGTGGGTGGTGCAGTTAGGTGGGTGCTGTGAGTTGGGATAGTTTCTGTTTGAAAATCATTCATAAGCTAAACACACTGCTCAAGCTGATAATAATATAACAATAACAAGTGCTTCAGGTTCCAGCATACCTGCACTGGTAAGCACATCTAGGTGATGGCAGGGTGTGGACCTGCATTTTTTCACTTGCCTGTTCTAGAATAATAACGTTTATAAACCTGGTAAAGGTAAATTAGAGTGTAAAATAAATTTCAAAATATTTTCTTAGGATACATAAACCATGTGAAATTACTTGCCTGGCTCACTGTAACAATTAGATGTGTTTTAACTGGTTCCCTATTGGGAAGCTGATCATCCCTCCCAACACCAGGAAGAACGGAAATATTTTCATTTTAATGAAATTCTCCTTAGAAGTGCCATTGGGATGATCAAGAGGCAAAGAGAATTAGCATTTCTGAGGAAGCATTGCATTTTCATGACAAGCATGCTCCCACGTTTCCCACGTTCCCTAAACACAGGACTAACAGACTGAAGCTAGTTTTCAATGTTACTGATGAGATATGTCAATTTTCTCCCCTCTTTTGATAAGGTATTGTTAAAACATAATTTTATGTTATTACAGAATATTATCTTTCATACGACTCATTGGTTTTTTACTCTATAGATACTTGTTAATGTATTGTGTGGTTGTGAACACTTGCTCGTAGGTCATTAGCTGCTTTGGGAAGAATTTACTACTAAATAATTTATTCTCAAAGAGAAGAAATAGAATTCACTGTCTATATTACAATTAGAAAATTATAGAATTCACTATATATATTATAATTTATTCTCAAAGAGCACAATATGAGCCCTGATGAGAAAAATAAGACAATGTAACAGTTTAAGTTCTTTTGTTTATTATGGCAAGAAGGAGAACTCCTAACAAGAAAAGTTCCCCTAAATTATGCTGTAAGAACAAGAGTAGTTTATGCTTAAGAACAAAACTGCTTCAGTGGGTGACTAATTTGGGAAATAAATGGGAATCATGGTATAATAATTTTCTTCTTGGTATTTACTTCATAATTTTTCAAATTATTTTGCTATCTTTCCTTGCTTAAATCATTCCAAAATAGGCGATTATTTGTTTCTTGCTGGTGTGTTTGGCCTCTCTGTATGGCTTCATCTGTCCTCCTCTGTTCACTCCAAGTGAATGTTCTCTTTGAAGGACTCAATACTTTATTCAGTAGCTGAAACAACAGTTGGTCTCTGCCAAAAGTTTAGTCACTGGGCACCATTGTGGCCATCAGTAGCCCCAACTCCAAGATTAATTAGTGATGTGGTCAGTGGAAGTGCCCCCCTCCATCTCCACTGAAGCTGGATTCATCCAGAATGGAAAAGGCCTTCTGCCATGCTGGCACAGATGCATGGTGCAGCCTTGCCTATCTGGAGGACAGAAGTGCCAGCCACCATGAAGACTTTAAGCTCTGTAGTTGTCACATTGAAAAAGGAAAAATAAACGGGTTAAAATTTGATTTGACCTAATCTACCCAAAGTATTGTCATTTCAAATAGTTATCAATATAAAAATTACTGATCTATGCTGAGATATTTTGTAGCCTTTTAAAGAAGATATTTCTGTCCATTGAGTATTTTATACTCATATCTCCTCTCAAACCCAATCAGTGACATTTCTAACACTTTAGAGCACATGCGGCTAGCTTTACTTAACATAAACCAAGAAGCTTGTTAGCTTGTAATAAATGTATATTACCCTCTGACTGAATACATCTTCTACAAAAAACAAGATTTATTAAGATTGATTATCAAATATAAGATCATATACATATATTATATATACATACTCATACCTAAAGAAATGACAGAACCTACTTAATAAGAGAAAACAAACATGAAAAGTCAGTGTCATTAAATGAAATGTACATATTACAAAGCAACAAAAGATATTCTTATGAAATGTCACTTTTACTTTCAAAATAAATTAATTACTGATGACTTATAAATTACACATTTTTAGATGGGTGTTAAAAGATAACACACACTTCTATTTTCAAAATAATCCCCTGGTACCTTGACTCCTCATTGTCTCTGCAGTTTGATTCTTCCCCGTCAATCACCACTACTTTTATTATTTCTAATTTTCTCAAGCCGTAGTGTGGACTCAAAAGAATAGGAAGACACAATTGATATTAAATATTGTGTGAAATGGATATCCAGATAACATAATGTGTGTGTGCGTGTGTGTGTGTGTGTGTGTGAGAGAGAGAGAGAGAGAGAGAGAGAGAGAGAGAGAGAGAGAGAGAGAGACAGAGACAGAGAGAGAAGAGAGAGGAAGTATTTGTACAGAATTGTGAATGATAATCACAATAGATGTTTTGTTTGCATTTGAGTTCTCCGTTAATTACTTTTTAAATACTTGTAATTGTTTTAAAGCTGTTCTGCTACTAGCTCACAGAGGCAGTCTTTAATAATTGCAGGATGTCTCCATCAGACAGCCACCCCCAACTAGCAGAAGAGATGCATTTATAAGATAAATTTGAAGGCTGCTTCTTGAAGATAGAAGCCATCACTCTGTCACTCCCACTGATCCCTGAAGTCTGTAGGGGACACCAGTTCAATTGATTGCTTGAATGACTGGAGTGAAAGCTTCTGGGACTAATTGTGATTTCAGCTGGAATGTGCCAGGACAGTATTCACAGAAGAGAGGCTCTAAGTGAAGCGGGCAAAGGATACAATTGTGTGGGTGAGTCACATGTGTAAATGCATTTGTCAAAACTATTTGCCTAACTGTGTTAGTGCCCCCACTTAGTTTGTGGAGAGAGACCCAGCCTCCTCTTAAAGGAAGGGAGGAAGAATCAGAAAGTCATGAACTGCAGTGAAATAGGAACCAAAAGTCAACAGAAGGGCAGAAATAAAAACATACCAGCACAGAGAAGGAAAAGCAAACAGACAGTCCAGACTAGATTAAATTGAAGAAAAGGTCAAGAAGACTGAGGTGTCTAGTAGAAAAATATCATAGCTGTTTCTCCAAATTCTCTTTATCTCCTTCCTTTTCTGTCCTCTTCTTTTTCCTTTTGGATAATTTCACTATCCATCTTGTCTATAAAATAGGTAAAATAGACAATTAAAATATAACCTTCAAACCAACAAAATTCATATTAGTGTGTTTGAAGTTCACTAAAATTTTAGTTCATTTAGAAAAGTACCAAAATATTTTAAAGAATAACTCAATAAATATTTCCAGGTAGATGTTCTCAGCTTTGTTTTGTTTTAAATGTTAATCATGCAACTATATACCTAACACTACCCCTCAAACACAAATTTGTCTCCTAAAATTTCTTTTGATTAGCATATGGCGTAATTTGATCTCCAGTTTAGACTAAATGTCCCTTTACAAATTAAAGCTGTTAAATTAAAACTAGCTCATGCTAGGTGAATTTCTATTGATGTACTACCCCTAACTTATGGAGCCCAAAGGAAACCTTTGAGGCACTGGCGAGATGAGCTAGAAACCTACCTCCACAGCAAGTCAGATGACCTGTGAAAGGATAATGGAGACAGACACCGAGGATACCCAACACAATTCAAATCCAGAGACTCTGAAAATCTCAACAGTAAAGCAGAACTAAAATTCCCCCACAATGGCTAAGGGAACTTTGAAGAAGAGGGGGCAGGAAGATTATAAGTGCCATGGTGGGGGAGAATATCCAGAGTCATTGTCCTCTCAGGAACAAAACACATACACACACACACACACAAAACAAACAAACAAAAAAAACCCCTGTCTATCTCTCATATAATCCATAACCTCCTATCCCATGAATTAGTCCAGCAAACACACTGAGGAGGGTCCCCAGCAGGTTGGGGACAGAGAGGAAGAAAATAGGGATACTACCACATGTAATAATAGAGATTTCCCTCAAGTCTGTAACCCAAAATAAATCCATTCCTCCAAAGCTACTTTTGGTTGGGCTCTTTCCTGTGCAGCAACTGGAAGTTAACAACAATATAGAGTAACATGCTAATATAAATTATGAGGTCAGAATTACAATTACAAAAATTCATAGAAGAGTGTCTTTGTGGAGAAGATTCTGAACATGTGCATTCAGTATATGTCATGTTGGGCAGGATGAAAAGAGAGTGGTAAGGAATAAGCGACAAGTTTTCTTGACAGGGTCAAAAAGGAAACAAAAACACTCATGAAGGCAGAATGGCTCCAGGTATTTTAATTTGTGTTCAGCAGCCATTATATTTACAGGACATGTTTCTCAGGTGTTTATCAGAGTCAGTTGCAAAGAGAGTGTCTATCACCATTGATACTAATTATAGTAACAACTCTTCCCGAGGCCAGTATTTTCAACCTAAGTCACTACATAGGTATTTTTCCATAACTTTGAAAGACTCCTATACCTTTTCTCTCTTAAGCTAAGATTACATTAAAGCAGATATTACATGTGAGCAGATGTTGCAGGTAGGACCCTCAGTGCTTGTTAACTTGGGGCTATTCTCTCCATTCATGCAGTGAAGGAGGGAGTGACCAGATGACCAGTAATGACATAGCTTTGAAGAGAGCTAATAAGGGGAAAATGCACGTATGTCCTACTAAGACAATTCTTCTAGATATATAGAATATTTACTTGATGGCCAGGGAAATTGGACAGGAAAATAGGTTATCAGAACATGTTGAGGAACAACTTTGAAGGAAATCAGAAAACAACGTAGAGATCACATGCATGAAAGAGTTTTGTCACTGAATTTACTAGCTTGGATGACAAACTGAAAATTCATATATCTGGAGCAGAGCTCCTGCATATTGGCCAGGAGAATGTACACAGCTTTATTGCTTGTGGGTGGTATTCTCTTATTTAGGAAGGACTTTCCTGAGTCATTCATTTTTAAGGAAACCAATAGTCATATTGATGGATGATAAATAAATAC
>PVHP010016447.1:0-35680 GCA_004024765.1 Zapus hudsonius
TTCTGGATTACCTAGATTCTATTTTTAGTAGTCTCCCTGTCACTCGCTCCCATAGTGCATCTTGTTTTGGGAGCCCAAAAGTACGGGATCCGGTGCCTATCGCCCTGAATCCCTAGTTCCAAACAAGGGGTCCCCCTCACTGAGTGGAAAATTGGTCGAATTTGAAAGCTGTTGATTGTCTCCCCCAGGCCCAGGCTCCATTACACCAAGTGCTCCTTTGTTGGTTCGCTGTTCCCTCCCAGTAGGAGGTGTGGTCAGCCTACTCGTGGCCGCAGATTGTGTTTCGTGTCAATCATCTCTGTTTACGCCAGCTATCGTTGATCAGTTTCCCCTGGCAGCCTGTGCAGTGCCTTCCAGCACTACACTAACTGCCTTCTGGGGGCTGGATACCATTACGGACGTTGATGTATTCTTTTCATTTTTTTTTTTTTTGGACTCTTTTTGCAATATTTTTGAAATACAAGATGATAAGCTTACAAATTTAGATAAAGTAACAAATGAGTATTGTTAATGGTTTCAAAGTTAGTGATCGGTATTTTTTGTTTGCTTTGTACCATGTTACTAGGAAACAAGGTATTAGAGGAAAGCTTTGTTGAAGATTTTTCAGAACAGATTGAAACTGCCATCCAAGCTATCCTCTGTGCCATCCAGAATTTAGTGGAAAGAAATAGTAAAAAAACAAAGGAGAGCACCAACCAAAAAAAACCACAAGAAGAGGATGGTATGTCTGAGATTAGATAAAGTAGTTTGTAGTTGATTTTACTTTGGAAAGTGTTTCTGTGATAGATTTTAGAAATAGGTGTCTATGAGTAGAAATGAAAATATTACGCATAATGCTGTTACTTTCTCCCCTCCCCCCTGCGAATGAAAGAAGAAGCAGGTTTTGAGAGACTACAACCAGGGCACTTAACAAAACTCTTAGAGGATGATTTCTGGGCTGATGTGAGCACGTTGCATGTTCAGAATATAATTTCTTCCGTTTCTGAGCTGTTGGAGAGGCTGAAATCCTGTGGTGAGGATGGCAGCACGTCAAAGCACATGGTAACCATCTGTTCTTGGTTAACCTCTTTCTCTTCAGAGTGAGTTGTCTGAAGGCAAGATGGACTTCACCCCATGCCAAGAGCCCCAAAATAGACCTCAGTGAGTGCTCAACTCACTCACTAAGAATTGGTCTTATTTCTAAATGTAAACTTAACTGATGAGCTTTTATAAAGCTTACCATTTGCTTGCTGGGAGTTATAATTTTGAGATGTATAGGGGCTAAAAGGCTTGTTAGCATATTGTTACTTAGAATATCCATTATTTTAGGATAATATCACATCCCAATCACATTGTCCTGGGTATTTTATTAATGGTGGATGTTGCTCCTGTCAGTAGTTTAATGGCTATTCTCTTCAAAAATTAGCAGAACAAGAATTAGTAGTCTTGGTAGTAGTGATCAGTCCAGAGAAGCAACTTTGTAAGACAGTATATGTTATTCTGTAGCAGTATATCTGGTTCTGACTTTTATTTCCTAGTTGATTATTTATAAAACATTGTTTTTAAAAGCTATTAGTTGGGCATGGTAACTTACACCTATAATCTTAGCACTCAAGAAGCTGAGGCCGGTGGATTGCCATGGGTCTAAGGGTAGCCTGGACCACAGAGTATGACCACGTACAAAAAAAGTAACCAAGAAAAATAATGCTGTAACCCAAATGAGATCTGAGTAATTAACAATTCAATATGTGCTTTTATGAGTTTGTGTCAATAAGGAAGAATCTCAGTGAGGTGAGACTTACATGAGTGGCTTTAGAACATCATAATTGTTCAACCATTGCCACTAACTTGCTCTAGAACATTGGTATCACGGGAATGGAACTGATATAAGTGAGCATTTCTCTCCCTAGGTGTTCAGCCAGGCCTGCTCCTTGCTGGTGCGACTGCTGCCCATGCTCTGTAGCTTCTCAGACCTCGTCCTCTTCTTTTTTACCATATCTTTGGCCACTCACCGGAGCACTGCAAAGCTGCTCTCTGTACTTGCCCAGGTCTTTACAGAGCTCACCCAAAAGGTAAGAACTGTTTACGTGGAACCCCATGGAGTAGCACACCCAAATATTTCTCTTTCCTTTGTGCAGGATTTGATGGATTTTTCATTTGGATCTTCAGTAGTAGTGGGAGGTAATCTGTTCTGCCAGTGGGTTTTAGGGTTTTGTCTGGCTATTTGCTAACCATATTCTCACTGAAGTCTTAGAACTTGCAAAGCCCTAACCTGACAAACACATGCACACCAAGGTCCAAAGACTTTTGCTTTCTGTTAACCTTCCCTCTCTGTTCCCAATTTGAAATCTTTAGACTTGAGAGATAATCCCTGTTAAATTTCCTTAAACTAACATGTAATTAATGTAATGGTGAAAAGGAGATCTTGGTATAAGAAAGAGAAAGGGTTTTTTCTTTTTTAAAATTTTTAAATTTATTTCTGAGAGAGAGAGAGAGAGAGAGAGAGAGAGAGAGAGACTGACTCACTCACCAGGGCCTCCTGCCACTGTGGACAAGCTCCAGACACATATGTCACTCTGTGTGCACCAGGACCTGTTGCTTCACACAAACTTCCGATGCATGCACCATTTTGTGCATCTGGCTTTTATGTGTGGGTACAGGGGAATTGAACCCAAGCCAGCAGACATTGCAAAGCAAGCACAATTAACCACTGAGCCATCTTCCTAGCCCGATTTTTCCTTGATAAGGAAGTTGTCTCTCATATATGTGAAAAGCACCAAGAAGGTAGAAATTATATACCGGTTGATTCAGTGATAGGAGGTGTGATTTGCTAGTGATTTTGCTAGTGGGTTCTCGAAAGACTCCACCTGTTAGACCACATTATGTGCTTTGAGATGAGGGTCTCAACCTGGGCTTAATGTGCATGCAGCAGTATGTCCGGAGTCTAGTACTGTCCTCACTGCAGCTCCTGTACTGCTGTGTCATGAAAAGGGTGTCTGAATCTCCTTCCTATGTGAGCTGAACATACCTCAGTAGGAAGGTTATACGAAGTAACCACAATATATTTCCTAGTCAGCATTTTGTGTATACATGCTTTTAAAGTGAGTTTGCTTTAAGGATTTTTCATTGTCTAAATTAAGTCCAGCCTTTCTGACTGGTTTAAAATGTTTTTGACAGATTGCTTCAATAATAGATTTAGGTTATAATTAAATTGCTTACTGTATGGAGAGCTGTTAATTGAAGTCAATTACTGTGGTTGATTTTTGATCCTACTATTTTGTTAATTGTCAGCCTTTTTTCTTTTTAGAAAATTTTCACCCTCAAATTAACAAGCATCTTGATAGCATGTATTTATAATATAAAATTTAAATTTTTGATTCGATACGTTTAATATCATGTCTGTCTTATCACCAGACTTTTTTTCAATCCTGACTCCGTGACTTTCTCTTAAATAACTATCTTAACCTGAATTCTAATGTGCCAGAAGCATTCAGAATGACAAAATCACATAGAATAAATCAGATATCAAGCTATGATACCACACCATAGCTGCCATTGCTAGAAAGGAAATGCATGCCAAGGGTTAGTATTATAACTAAGCTAGAAAAGGCACTAAGTAAAAATTTGTTGAATTCTCTCCCTTCCCCTAGGGGTTTTGCTTGCCCAAAGAATTTGTGGAAGACACAGCAGGAGAGGGAGCAACTGAATTCCATGACTACGAGGGAGGTGGGATCGGAGAAGGCGAGGGTATGAAGGACGTGAGTGACCAGATTGAAAATGAAGAGCAGGTATGCTTGCACATGCATGAAATAGTTACACAGATTGCCAAAGCTCTTTATCCTTTTCCATGTCTAAGTTAAATTAAACTTTTTTACTAGGATAACGGATTTCAGACTGAGCTATATAGGTCTAAAAAGATCATAGGAAGGACTGCTGGTTATGGCTGTAGTTTTCAAGGGAATAATCTTTACAGTTTGTTTTTAAATGGAGTAAGATTTGCAGATTATGTTCATAGAATATTTTTGGTAGTGGGATTTGTAAACATTGACAGAAATGTCAAAGTTTTCTAGTGCATTTTATCATTTCATGTCTTTAGATATGTTGAAAGCTGATTCACACCTGTAATCCTAGCACTTGGGAGGTAGAAGATTCGAGGTCGTGTTTAAGGACAGTCTTAGCTATAGCAAGACTCTGCCTACAAAAAAAAAAAAGAAAAGAAACTTTAAAATTTTAAAATCTAAAGCCTGGCATGATGGCATATAGTTTTAATCCCAATACTTGGGAGGAGAGGTAGGAAGATCCCTGTGAATTTGAGGCCAACCTGGGACTATAGAGTGAGTTCCAGGTCAGCCTGTGCTAGACCCTACCTTGAAAAATCCAAAATATAAGATAAAATCTGTGTCCTTTCTTGTTTGGATTCAAAAATGTTTTTAAAATATCCAAGTGCTGTGGTATCTGGTGGTATTAATTTTTTTTTTTTTTTCTACAGGTAGGGTCTCCCTTTAGCCCAGGCCTACCTGGAATTCACTATGTAGTCTCAGGGTGGCCTCAAACCTCACAGGGATCTTCCTACCTCTGCTTCCCAAGTGCTGAGATTCAAGGCATGCCCCACCATGCCTGGCTACAAATTTTTTTTTAATGGCCTATCTCACTTGGGATGATGTGTTTGTGTATGTTACCCTTCCATTGGTCATTTAGAGTAATCACCTATGCCTTGAAGGAATAGAATTAATTTGTTTTTTTTTTTTAATTGTCCATAATGAGTGAGCAAACAATGAGTTGTTATCCTCTATTCCCCGGTGCCCCCCTCCCCCATCCCCAATCAGCTGGAGAATTAATTTGTTTTTATCACTTCAATTTTAAATAATGAATTTGTATTTAAGGTATGATTATAGCTATTCAAAATGAAGGGCAAACCAACCCCCAATCCAATTTTTCCTCTCTTCTTTGGCAGGGGAATCTGGAAAGAAAGAAATTCAAAAACAAGAAGACTGATGCTAGTGGTTTATGTGAAGCTCAGTCTTTTACTTTTTGTTAGTTTTTTTAAAAGTATTTTATTTATTCATTTTCAAGCAGAGAGAGAGAGAGAGAGAGAGAGAGAGAGAGAGAGAGAGAGAGCGCACCAGGGCCACCTCCTTGTGGGTCTGGCTTATATGTATACTGGGGAATTGAACCCGGGGCCTTCACACTGGAGACAAGTGCCTTAACCACTGAGCCATGTCTCCAGCCCAACATTTATTTATTTATTTATTTATTTATTTATTTATTTATTTATTTATTTATTTATTTTTGAGGTAGTGTCTAGCCTAGGCTGGCCTTGTAATTCCCACCAATCCTCCTTCCTTTTCCTCCTAAGTGCTGGAATTCAAGGCACGTGCCACCAAGCTGGACCTGTATTTCTTAAATTTAACTTAATTAGCATTTACTAATTATAAATGAAAATAATTTAAGGTTAATAAAAGTGTAAATGGGATATGAATATTAAGTAGTATCAAAGCTACCAGAGGACCTGCATGGTGGCACATGCCTTGAATCTCAGGTAGGAAGGAGGATTTCAGTGAGTTCAAGGCCAGCCTGAGACTACATAGTGAATTCTAGGTGAGCCTGGGCTAGAGTGAGACGCTGTGGGGGAGAGGGGGATAGCCGCCAGAAAATTTGCTAGTGTGTGCTGAATTTTGTTACATAAATTCTTTGATTCAACAAATTCCTTGTTCACTATAGAAATACTAGCAAGAGTCAAAGATAGGGATTTATGAGGATATGTGCATATATACAAAGATGTCCACTATTAAACTATAGTGGTGAAAATTGGTAAGAATCCTAGTATTATCTAAAGGTGGTTAATTTGAATTATGATACTATCCATGTAGAATAATGCTACATTAATTACACAGAATGAGATGAATTTGTGTCAACATGAAAATATACTCAAGATTTTTTTGAAGTTTGCAAAGCAGATTGCACAATAGTTTGTAAAACATGATCTCTTTCATTGTTGTTTAAAAATAGGTTGTGAAGTTGTAAAGCAATTAATGATTGAGATATATCTCTTACGCTCCTAAGTATGTGTTGGTATATTTGTGAATTTGAGTTGATAATGTATTATTTCTTTGGGAGTTTTAGAGAATAGTTATGCTATGGGAAACTTATTCCTGGTATTTTATTTAGGGTTATTATAGTTAGATCGTTATTTCATTTTATTTATAGTGGGGCACTGTCCTTTCAAAGGTCAAAGTGATTTTAAAAATTGATATAACATTTAATCCCTATACTTGGGAGGCAGAGGTAGAAAGATAATTGTGAGTATGAGGCCATTTTGATATTTCATGGTGAGTCCCAGGCCAGCATGAGAAGAGTGAGACCCTACTTCAAAACAAAAACAAAAACAAAAAAGAATATAAGAGATTTGGATAATAATAAGGGTAATGTGGGCATGCTGATACAGAATCTTGCTCAGTAGCCCCAAATTTGAGATCCTTCTAGATGCTAGAATATAGGTATATTGTACCACACCAAGCTTGATTTTTTTTTTCCTAATATTTATTTGAGAGGGAGGAGAGAGAGAGGGTGGCCATGTCAGGACCTCCTAGACACTGCACACTGCAAACAAACTCCAGACACATCTTATGCGACTTTGTGCAGCTGGCTTTATGTGGGTATTGTGGAATTGAACCTGGGTTGTCAGGGCTTGCAAGCAAACAAGTTTAACTGCTGAGTCATCTTTCTAGCTCAAGCTTGATTTTCTTTTTTAATCTTACAAGAGAATTTCTATTCTATTTTATTTATTTATTTATTTTGGTTTTTCGAGGTAGGGTTTCGCTCTAGCCCAGGCTGACCTGGAATTCACTATGGAGTCTCAGGCTGGCCTTGAACTCAAGGCAATCCTCCTACCTCTGCCTCCCAAGTGCTGGGATTAAAGGCGTGTGCCACTACGCCCGGCTAAAATTTTTTTATACTCTATTCTATTCTCTATTTATTTCAAGCGGGGAGGGGAATATGAATGGGCAAGCTAGGGCTTCTAGCCACTACAAAGAAATTCCAAATGAATGCAACACTTTGTGCACCTGGCTTTAAGTGGGCCCTGGAGAATCAAACCTGGGTCATTAGGCTTTGCAGGCAATCACCTTAACCGCTAAGCCATCTCTCCAGTCTGACAATGTATACTTTATAAAATTATCTCTGAAATGTAATTTTGTTTTTACCGTTTTGTCAGTAAAACGCAAACAATTGCATCTGATCATAAAAAAAAATAAGTGAAAAAAATTAACTCTATAAAACAAGTTTTACGTGTGGCTAGCTTTGTTGGTTTTAACCACTTTCTTTCCAGAGAGAAATACTAGTAACCTTAGCATTTATATTCTAGAATTGTAGGAAGCATGAGCAAAATAAAATTCATTGATGCTTTCTGTGATGCTTTTTTATTAAGGTGGAAGATACATTTCAGGAGGGTCAAGAAAAGGACAAAGAGGATCTTCACTCAAAATCTGATATCAAGGGTGAAGATAATGCCATTGAGATGTCAGAAGACTTTGAGGAGGAAATGCATGATGGAGAGCTAGAGCAAGGTTTGAGATTATGCGATTTCATTTTTTTTTAATATATATATCCAGGAGATTACAGGCTCTCAAGCAGAAGCTCATTGCATTCTTCTGCACCCAATAGGTTATTCTGCATAAATGGCTGAAGATGTCAGCAACTACATGTGCAGTCACTGTCTGTACTGATGCAAGAGTCTGTTTTAGTGTTGGAGGTTCTCCAATAAGCCAGGACATTGATTGGTATTCTGACTGCATTATGTGCCTAGGTACAATAGTTTAGTAGTGCCCTGCAGAGAAGCCAGTGGGATCAAGAGGATTTTCTAACAGCTTGGCTTTGTTTCAGAAAAATACTAGATATGTGTTGGAAAGAAAAAAATGTAAGAACAAAATAAACACTGTTAAACCTACCACCCTATCCACTTAAATTGTACTTCCTTCCTACTTGGTTCATATTTATTTCTGTAGTCTGTTTTTTTTTAAACATCTTTTGAGCATTTTCCTTGTCATTAAAAGTTTGAGCATATGACATCTTACATCATTATCCATCACGTTTGTAACATAATTCAGTGCTTGTCCTAAGTGTATACCAAAAGCTTAACTAGCAATAGAGCATTATACTTTTTATTATTTATTTATTTATTTATTTGTGTGTGTGTGTGTGTGTGTTTGTGTGTTTGTGTTTGTGTTTGCAAGCAGTGAGAGATAGAAAAGAGAATGACAGAGAATGGGCACAACAGGGCCTCCAGCCCTGCAATCGGACTCAAGATGCATTCACCACTTTGTGCATCTGACTTTACATGGCTAGTGGGGAATCAAACTCTGGTCGTTAGGCTCTGTAGGCAAGTATCATAACTGTTGAACTACTTCTCCAGCCCTATTGTATCATATTCTAAGCAAAAGTTTTATAGACATGAATGTTGACCTATGAGCAAAAGAATTTATGAATGCTTGCTTGCCTTATGAAGAATGAGAGCAAAGGCAATATTGAGAAAATATGAAGGCAAGAGATTTCTGATTAGTTCGTCTAGACTGATTTTAGATATTGGATAAAATCATGGTAAAGAACCATAGAGATGGGGAAGATGCTGGAAATCATCTAGTCCATTCCATAATTTCATTGATAGAATTGAATTTAACTAGTGGGAAGCCAGGTGTGATAGCACACACCTTTACTCCCAGCATTTGGGAGGGCAGAGGTAGGAGGATCTCTATAAATTTGAGACCAGCCTTAGACTACAGTGTGTGTTCCATGTCATCCTGGGCTAGAGTGAGACCGGGGAGGGTGGGGATTTAAATATACAAACATGTATATGTATATATACATGCATATACATATGAATATACATACATACTTTGTGAGGCTTTGAATCCAATAAAGTATATTCCCATAGCATCATAACCAGATGTTCTGAGTCTCTCCAACCATTCACAAGGAAAAAGAACAAATAGTAAGAGTTTGTGAAACACAGTAAAACTGCTTCCGTACACCTAAAGGCACCTGCTCATCAGTGTTCTGTAGAAATAGGCAGCAGTTCCCAGATGGAACCCTTGTCAGGACATGGGTCTGTGCCTTTTATACACATAGGCTGGGTCAGTTTGGGGATCTGCCCAACTAAGCTCAATGCTTTTTCTTTTCAGAAGAAGATGATGAAAAATCTAATAGTGAGAGTGGAGATCTGGATAAACAGATGGGTGATCTCAATGGTGAGGAAGCTGACAAACTAGATGACAGGCTTTGGGGAGATGATAGTGAGGAAGATGAGGAGGAAGAAGACAGTAAAACTGAAGAAAGTGGACCAGGAATGAATGAGGTAAATTAAAAGATTCCCCCCACTCCCAGATGAAGAGTATAATCTTCCCACCATCTGTTACTCCCTGTCATCTTCTGTCTTTATTTTCTTTCTTCCATCCCTCTTTATCTTTCTTCTTAATTGTATAAAAGAATATCATGTCCTGATGCCTCTCATGTGTTATGGAGGAGAGAACTTGAAAAAATTCAGTGCAGACTAGTGCTTGCCTGATACGCACATGGCATTGGCTGTAGTCCCTAGCACCACATAAAACCAGTCATGACAGGTAGAGGAAAGAGAATCAGAATTTCAAAGTCATCCTTGACTAAATACTGAGTTTAAGATCAGCCCAGGCTAGAGACCATGTCTCAAAAACGAATGAATGGAAGAAAAGAAAAATTAGATTACAAATGCTCTAAGCTCATTACATTTTCCATATCAGTGCTTAGAATTTCAGTGGAGGGTGTTGATACTTCAATAGTAGATTATGCTGATCTATCAGTCTATTATACCCACTCTTCACACATTATTTGTGCTGCTATTGGGCAGACTTAGACATGAATCCACAGGTCATGAACAATATCTTGTCAGCCAGAAGGTTAAGACATGCACAAGCAGTTTGTTGGATTGAGCATAAAAATTCTCTGTGTGTATGTGTGTGGTGATCTTTGTTTTTCTGACCTGTAGGAAGATTCTGAACTTGTTGCTAAAGATGATAACTTGGATGCTGGGAATTTGAACAAACGTAAAAACAAACAAGACGGAAAAGAAGAATCAGAATCTGATGATCAACAAGGACAAGAGAAAATTAATGAACAAATAGATAAGGTAATGAGGTTTTAAAAATGCTCTGTTCAGTGTGGGGAGATTGCTCAGTGGTTAAAGGAACTGGTTTACAAAGTGTGCAAGCTCAGGTTCAGTTCCCCAGTACCCCCATTAAGCCGGACGCAAAAAAATGGCACATACATCTGGCACACACGTGCGTGCGTGCGCACGCGCGCGCACACACACACACCCCCACACACACTCTTGTTTATTTATTAGTGCTTTGCTTTCAGACTCAAAACCAGGATCTCTTCACTGTGTAGTCATTTGTGAGGCCGAGGCAGAAGGACTGTGAGTTCCAGGCCAGACTGAACCCCATAGTAAGATGTAGTTATTTCCTCAAGCACCCCCCCCCAAAAAAAAAATACACTCCCCTATCTATATCTAAAAATACATAAAACAGAGGCACACAACCACATGTTAATGAATACTCCTGGTTGCTACCAATGCAGTCTGTGTACTGTTTGAGTTTAGGCTATATTTTGCAAAGTAAAACCTGTGGTGCTTTTATTTTGATCTATTACAGAGAAATTGAAATTTGAAATGTCAATATAAAATAAAAAAAATTACTAAAATACTAAGTGTGCTAGTAACTGTAAGGAAGAAAAAATACATAATTACTGGTTTTGTTTTTAAAACTCTTTTTCTCCCTGTTCTCTTTTATTGCCCTAAAGAGGGAATATGATGAGAATGAGGTGGACCCTTACTATGGCAGTCAGGAAAAGCTATCTGAACCCGAGGCCTTGGACCTTCCAGATGACTTGAACCTTGATGATGAAGACAAAAATGGTGGTGAGGATACAGACAATGAGGATGGAGAAGGTATGTCTTGCAGAAACTCAAATTAACCAGTTAGAGTCATTGACAATGAGCAGTAACTGATTTCTCCAAAGAACCAGCCCAGTGTCATAACCAGGTCACAAAAATTATAAAAGAATAAGTTAAGAAGGGACCATTTATATAAAAATTTATCAGACCTCAATTCCAGTGTTAGCAACTGAGCGTGTACAAAATTAAGAGTAAAACCTAATAAGATTGCCAGGTCCACCTGCCTGCCCAGGGTCTGGCAGTCTTGTGAGGGAACTCACAAGAACTTGTGAGGGAGTGTCCATCCATTGCCTGCAGGACATCTGCTTCCCTCATGGACTTTCACAAATCCTGAGGAAGTCTTGGAAGCAGCACTTCAAGGACAACTTCACACCTATATAATGTAACACTTTAGTCCCAGGACTTGGGAGGCAGAGTAGGAAGATCGGCATAAGTTCAAGGCTAGCCTGGAACTACAGAGTGAGTTCCAAGTCAGTCTGGGCTAGAGTGACACTCTACTTTGGAAACAAAAGGAAAGAAGGGAGGGAGGGAGGGATGGAGGCGAGGAAGGAAAGGAAAAAAGGAAAGGGGAGGGTAGACCAATAAATAGATACAAGTGTGGATCCTGTTAAGCAAGATGAACATCTCTGGAAGCAATTGTGGATGCCCTAGTTCTGCAGATGTACCCAATGACCTGAACTTTCACTTAACTAAAATATAGTCAAGCCAGGTGTGGTGGTGCATACCGGTACATGCATCTGGAGTCTGTTTGCAAGAGCTAGAGGCCCTGACACACCCATTTCTTCTGTCTCTCTTCTATCTCCGTTTACTTGCAAATAAATAAATAAAATATATATTTTTTAAAAGTACAAGGAGCTGGGCGTGTTGGCACATGCCTTGAATCCCAGCACTAGGGAGACAGAGGTAGGAGGATTACCATGAGTTTAAGGCCACCCTGAGACTACATAGTGAATTCCAGGTCAGCCTGGACTAGAGTGAGACCCTACCTTGGAAAAAACAAAAACAAACAAACAAAAAAACCCACAAAATACTTTTCCAGTGGATAATCAGATTTTCACAAATGGGGACCATGTGATGGATAAACCTCTGAATCTAACTGATTGGTTTTTGGCAATTCAGAGTCAAGAGAAAAGCCACAAAAGTGAGACCTTAAGCAAGTGACTATGAGGCTTTGATGCTCATTTCAAAGGCTCCTCCTCAGGGCGTAAAGTCTTGAGTGAAAGCATCATTATAGCCAGATTCCCCACAGGAGTCTGTTTACTGGATTGCATGCTCTAGTCTTCAAGTGAATTCTCTCCAGACCATAAAACACTGTCTCTGTCTCTCTCACTGTCTGCTTGCAAACAAATAATAAACATTTTTTCTTGATAGCTTCCGAAATTATAGATAATAATCCATTATGATTCTTCCCATCTTCCCTTATACCTCCTTCCCCTTTCAAATTTTGTTTTTGTGTCATTATCTTTTCCTCCTATTATGAAGGTCTCGTGTGGGTGTTTACCAGGTACTCCTACGTCATATATATTAAGGCCATTTTGTGTCTGGAAGCTTGTGTTGTAAGCAGTCCTACCCTTCCTTTGGCTCTTAAAATCTTTCCACCACCTCTTGAGCCCTAGGAAGTATGATAGAGATGTCTCAGTGCTGAACACCCACTGTCATTTCTTCTCAGCACTATGGTGTCTTTTGAGTCATCCCAGTACTCACTACCATCTGAAAAGAGAAGCTTCTCTAGCCAAAAGTGAGAGTAGCATTAATATATAGGTATACCCCTTTAAAAGTGCTTATAAAGACAGCTTGTTGGGCATATATATGTATTTAGCCAGCCAGCAGCATGCATTACTCCCCTAGGGCTCATGACCTCCCCTTCCATGGCTATTGACTAGGTCTTTGGTACCAGGTATGTATTCCTTTCCATGGAGCGGGCCTCCAGTCCAATTAGAGAGTGGTTGGTTTCCCCCATAGTAGACATGCTGCTATTGCACCAGTTGGCACATTTGACCTAGCTGGCCAGTGTTAAGGCTTATAAGGTCCACTTCTCCTTACCACCGTTGATGACTTTTTGTTTCCATTGGGCTGCATGCAGCTATAGTTTTTTTCCAGCTTTCCTTCAGCTGGAAAAACAGGCGGTTTCCAGCTCAGCTCCAGCTTGATTTCTCAGTGACTTGCCGCCCAAGACTATGTGGTCTTCAGCAATAGGGTCTTACTATCTTATTCTGGTGGGCAACCAAGAGCCTTGGCAATGGCCTGAAATGTTTTGGGGGCCTCAACGCGCTGGATGGTGTCTCATCCCTGGCACTGAAATAACAACCTATGGCTACGGGGTGTGACATTATCCAAAGAATTAGGTTCCCATATGGCTTAATTTGTCAGTGTGCTGACAGGGAGTTGAGAGGCAGCCATAGGAGAATTCCCATAAACCCACAAACAGCTAGCCTTGCAAATGTGGGGTGACCCTGCTTCAAAGTGGAAGTTATCCTCTGTAGTAGTTACCTTAATGTTGCTAGCACAAACCTCTTGAAGTTTGATTAACCCTTTCACCCTTCCTTTACTCAGTCCCTTCCCCTTCCCCTTCTTTGGCTATTGTACCCCTAGTAATCTGTAAATTTGCTTATATACAATACTCTACCCTTAAATCTCTCCTCCACTACTGACTTGTATTCCAACTCACATATAAGTCTAAACATTTGTAGCTAGGATCTACATATGAGAGATAACATGCAGCATTTGGCTTTTTGGGCCTGAAATAAACATTTTTTTTTTTTTTAAAGAAAATGCTCAATGGAATAAAGATGCAGAAGCAAACATTTCTCAGTATAAAATGGATGTCATCATAATAGATAAAAAAGGGTGGCAATCAGTCAAAGTTAGAAAGGGAGACCAACATGGACTACTTTGGTCAGTGAAATTGTGCATTTCATAATGAAGTCAGGGCTGGAGAGAGGCAGTGGTTTAAATTGCTTGCCTGCAAAGCCTAAGGATCTGAGTGTGATTCCCCAGAACCCATGTTACGCCAGATGCAAGATGTGCGTGCGTCTGGAGTTCATTTGCAGCAGTTCTCTTTCTCTTATCTGCCTCTTTCTCTCTCAGATATTTTTTAAAAATATATTTTAGCTGGTGCGTGCCTTTAATCCCAGCACTTGGGAGGCAAAGGAAGGGGAATCTCTTTGAAAATAAGAATAAAACATTTGTATAGCTACCTCCCAACTTAGGAAATCATTAGTTTTGGGGACTAAAGGGTGGCTCAGTGGATAAAGCATTTGCACACAAGTGTGAGTCCCTGAGATCAAAGACCCCCTCACACACATTTAGAAGCTGGAAGTTGTGGTGAACTTCTGTAATCCCAGTATGCTGACAGTGAGATTAGAGGCAGTCACAGGAGAATTCCCATAAGCCCACAGACAGCTAGCCTTGCAAATATGGGGTGACCCTACTTCAAAGTAGAAGTTCTTCTCTGTAGTAGTTACCTTCATGTTGCTAGCACAAAACACCTGGCCAAAAGCAGCTGATTGGAGGAAAAGCTAACTGTTTTGTAGGGAAGTTTCGTAATGACAGGTAAGAATGTTAGAGCAAAGGCTGAATATCCCTCCTTGTGACAGCAGGTAAAAAATATCAAACAGTAAGAGAGTAAGCTGTGCTTTGGCAAGAGGACTTGGCTGCACACCGCTTAGCCTGTCCCCCAGCAACAAACCTCCTCCCAATAAGGCTCCACCTCCCGAATTGCCACCAGATGAGGACGAGTATTTGAAAACATAAGCTTATGGGGGATGTCTGAGTCAAACCACCACAGCTTCTTAACTCCTCATGTGTTCCATGGCATGTGTGTTCCACACTAAAAACAGGAGTAAACACATACATAAACAAAGTTTTTTCCCCCCTTCAAGAAACAAAATTTTTAAAAAAATATTTTTATTTGTCATCAGAGAAAGTGGATGAGTATGAGTGTATGGGCATACCAGGGCCTCTGTCTTTTGCAAATGAGCTCCAGGCTCATGTACCACTTTCTGGTTTTATGTACTGGAGAATCAAACCCTTGCTAGCAGGCTTTGCAAACAACTATCTTTAACCACTGAGCCATCTCCCCAGCCCCTAATAAAAATTTTAAAGATACATATCAGAAAAATTTAAAGTTTTTTTTTTTTTAATCCAGAAGAGAATCCTTTAGAGATCAAAGAAAATCCAGCAGATATCGAAGCAGATAATGAAACTGAAGAAATGAATGAAGAGGCTGAAGCTGACCCAAGTGGAGAAGGTCCACGTGAGCATGAGGAAGTCCCCAGTGAAGATGACAAGATGCAAGGGGAGGAGGAGATGGACACAGGAGCTGATGACCAAGATGGAGACACTGTTGACAATCAGGAGAAAAGCAAGCAACAGCAGTCTCTGGAAGAAGAGGATAGGGAAGCTACTGAGGAAGGTGGAGAGAATAGTTACAGCCCATTTGACCAAGGGCTGCAGCCTCAGGTATTTTGGGATATATGGTTTTTCTTAAATTAAAAATAATAGTGAATAATTCACTCCCAGTAGAATCTCTGAGAACATTTCTTTGTCACCAAAGGTTTTTTTGTTTTTGTTTTGCTTTGTTTAAATCTCCCTATTGACTTCCTTGGCGAGGAGTAGAGAGCCTGTTTATTGGCTGGTTTCCTTGTGTTCTTCCCCTAGAACTTTTGTTTGATTTCTCCACAGAAGCAGGAAGCAGAGGGGGAGAAGTCTGACACAGAGGAGCAGGTACCAAAAGCTATGGAGAAGAAGGAGCACTCCTCCTGTAGTCAGACCAGCATGGAAAATTTGCATAGTACACAGGCTGCGGAGCTGGCTGGGGTCGCACCCGAGAAGGAGCAGGGAAAAGAGGTGATGGGCCCCCAATGTTTCTCTTCATATTCTCTTCAGCTGCCGTTGGTTTGGTTTATGTGTGATTTTGTTGTTGTTGTTGTTGTTGATATGTAAAAAAGAGCATCTTCCATTCTTGGAGAAAATGATGATATGTCTATTTGTATATGCCTGTCAGGACATGCCTCAGAATGTTTGTTGCTGACTATATTTAAATAATGTGATTACTAAGAAAAGATTATTAGTCTTGCAGTTCTTGATGGTAGATTCAGATTCATGGTATTTTTCAAGAAGCTTCCAAGGATGGAAAGGTTGAATTTAGACTTCATACCTCTAGTGGTACTTGACTTTTCCCTACTCTTTATCAGGCCTCAGTTTTGACCTGGTGAATATATTCTAATATGGCGGCCTACTCAGGCCACTTATGAGTTACGGAAAGAATATTGACTTACTTCTTAGAGCTCCAGTTTTGTCACCAATAATATTTATTTATGGGTTGGAGAGATGGTTTAGTAGTTAAAGGCACTTGCCTTGCAAAGAATGGAGTACTATTCCCTAGCACCCACATAAAGCCAGTGCAAAAAAAAAAAGGTTGCACATGTGTCTGGAGTTACAAGCCCTATTGCACCATTCGCGCTCTCTCTCTCTCTCTCTCTCTCTCTCTCTCTCTCTCTCTCTCTCTCTTTCTATATATATATATATATATATATATATATAGATAGATAGATAGATAGATAGATATAGATATAGATATCGATATATATCTATATATATCGATATCTATATATATATATATATATATCACACAACATTTGCATTTAAAAATGTATAATTTCTTATATCTTGCCACCATCATTTATTTATCACTCATTAGATGTAAACACATTACTTCAACAATTCTCACAGTAGCTCTATGAACTATGATATTTGTTTTATTTTATATTTGAGGAACATAAGCCTCAATGACATTAAGTGACTGCTGAGGCCTGTCTTGCCTTTGTAATAAGACATTATGCTCCTGTAAACAAAGAACTAATCAGCTATGCAAAGGAAAGGCTGGGCCTCTGTTAGATGTGGTTTCCCAAGGAGGCAGGTAGGAAGGGCATTTAGCTAGTTGCAATGTGACCACTGAGAAGTGATAGTTGCAACATAGTAGCCAATGAATGTGATTGCTTCCTCCACCTTATTCTTTTGTGGAATTCTTAGGAACATGGAAGTGGAGCTGCGGATGCAAACCAGACAGAAGGACATGAATCCAACTTCATTGCTCGTTTGGCCTCCCAGCAATATACCAAGAAAAATACACAGGTTTTTATTGCTCTTTGACTAAATTTAGGTGAGGTTACAGGTAGGAGAAGATACTCTTAAGTGTAGTAGCTATATTCCTATGCTTTGCTGGCCTACCAGACCTGATGAACAACAGCCTCAGCAGACCCAGAACCAGAGGGTTTTGTACCCCACACACACACCGTATCCTGTGCTTGCTGTGGAACTGAAGAGGCGTGTGTTCTGTGCTGTTGTCTAGCACTAAACAACCAGGCTTATACTTTTTGTTGTCCATAGTAATTTGCTTTAAAAAAACAAAAAACATTTTTTAATGAGAGTACAAGTCACGCCCATGAAATTACTATATAAAAGCCAGTCCCCAAAAAGCTACATGCTATCCTATCCCCACAGCCACTGAAGGGACTCTTTCACAGAGCAAATTAGTACAGATGGTTTTATATTCATATGTAACAAATAGATGTGTGCATGTGTTTTTCTTTGCTTTCTCAATTTTATTAAGTATATTATAAACCTGAGCATAGTAGCTCATGTAATGTCAGAACTTGGGGGTAGAGACAGGGAATCAGGCCTTTAAGGCCCACTTCAACTACCTTATGAGTTAGAGACTGGCCTGGGCTACATGAGAGACCTTGTATTAAAAAGTATATCATAACCCAGGCAGGGTGGCTCACACCTTTAATCCCAGCATTCGGGAGGTAGAGGTAGGAGGATCACCATGAGTTCAAGGCCACCCTGAGACTACATAGTGAATTCCA
Organism: Zapus hudsonius; assembly: GCA_004024765.1. NCBI lineage: Eukaryota > Metazoa > Chordata > Mammalia > Rodentia > Dipodidae > Zapus > Zapus hudsonius. Next base: position 17,830 of record PVHP010016447.1, read on the forward strand.
GGTCAGCCTGGGCTAGAGTGAGACCCTACCTCGAAAAACCAAAAAAAAGTGTATCATACAGGTTATATAAGTATATAGAAAAAAAGCTCCATTCTTTTTAATAGCTATAATTAATAGCACCATTGTATGACTATACGTAATTTACTTAACCTACTTCCTATGAATGGACATTATGGTTATTCTGAGTCTTTTTGCTATCATAGACAAGGCTGAATCTTTATTTCTCACAGAGTTTTAAGAGGAAACCTGGGCAAGCCGACAATGAACGCTCCATGGGTGACCACAGTGAGCATGTGCACAAGAGGCTGAAGACTGTGGATACAGACAGCCAAGCTGAGCAGAAGCCAACCGAGGCCCAGACCCAGGCAGAAGATGCAGACACATTTGAACACATTAAACAAGGCAGCGACATATATGATGCAAAAACCTATGGTATGGTGCCAGGAAGTCTTTTGTTCACCAAGCGTTCTGAGGTTATGTCACTTGACTGTGCCTGTCATGCAAATTTCGAGGAAGAAGAAATAGCTTTTTAAACTATTTTTGCTCATAAACCAATACAATATTCCTATAATACAGAAATATAATTGGTTTCTAGTACAAAGTATCCATAGTTTTGGGTTTAGAGTGAATCCTCTAAGTAGTGTTTATGAACCCTAAAATGCTAGCTCAGGGTTTCTTGGGAGTGGACCTGTCTTCATAGTCACATACAGGTAGGCCCCTGTAGTGACAAGAGGAAGGCAGGCAGGCAGCCAGTCATTCTGGTTCCCTTGTGACTTTTCATTCTTTTCCTAATAGGTGGGTAATAGGTACCTGTGAGGATGTACTATGAGGTACAAAATTGATTTATTCTGTATGTAACTTCTCTTTTATTTATTTGAATGGCAAAAGAAAAAGTTGATTGAAAGCTATATGTAGTTGGTCTACTTCCTACTGCAGACTGCCATATATGCTCAGTTTTTCCAGTCTTCTGGCAGTGTGGCTCAGCCTCTAATGGGGAAAGACACTGTTGTGCGTTCGTTTTTGTTTTTTTTTTTTTTTTTTTTTTTTTTCCGAGGTAGGGTCTCGCTCTAGTCCAGGCTGACCTGGAATTCACTATGCAGTCTCAGGGTGTCCTTGAACTCACGGCAATCCTCCTACCTCTGCCTCCTGAGTGCTGTGATTCAAGGTGTGCGCCACCACGCCCGGCTTGTTGTGCGTTCTTATGAACTCTTAAATGACCTGGACATGTTAGGCAGGGGTAAAGAATGGGTTCTGGGCACTAGATATAGCTCAGTTGGGTAGTGCACATGAAGCCCTGGGTTTGATCCCCAGTGCTGCATAAAACAATGTGTGGTGGTGATAATCTGTAATCTATGCATGCATTCAGGAAGTGGAGATGGGAAGCTCTGAAGTTCAGGGTCATCCTCAGCCGGATAGCATAGTGAGTGAGCTTAAGGCTGACATGAGATATATAGGATATTGCCCCCATCTAGTCCCAGCCTTAATAGGGGAGCACAATGAGCCTTTGTGTCAAAACCATGGTCTTATAAATTCTCAAATAATTTCTTAATAATTATTGATCTAGTTTAATCTATAAGATAGTAATAGAGGGGCTGGAGAGATGGCTTAGCGGTTAAGGCACTTGCCTCCAGTGCCTAAGGCCCCAGGTTCGATTCCCCAGGACCCACATAAGCCAGACCCACAAGGTGGTGGCCCTGGTGCTCTCTCTCTCTCTCTCTCTCTCTCTCTCTCTCTCTCTCTCTCTCTCTTTCTCTTTCTCTCTCTCTCTCTCTCTCTGCTTGAAAATGAATAAATAAAATATTTTAAAAAAGATAGTAATAGAGGATGATTTCCCATAGCTTCCTTTGAGTCATGTTACCAGACTGTTTATTGTGGTTCTTTTATGTTTAATTACACAGTATCCTTAAAACTTGTCTAGGACACAGACAACAGGCAGTTACATCAGTAAGAACTACTGGGCACAGACAAGAGTTGAAGCCACATAGCTAGTCTGTGATAGAACCAGCATTAGAATATTGGGGGCTAGGATTGTCAAGCTATAGTGCATTCATCACTGCTTTGTTCTGTAAGAAAACTAAGCTTTCTACCTGTGTGCACTATTGGCAGATGTGGCCAGCAGTGAACAGCAGCAAACTCCAAAAGATTCTGGTCAGGATCAGGAAGAGGAGGAAACAGAGGATCTGAATGTGGAAGCCGTCATGTCTGTGGAGGAGAAGCTGCTCAGAATAGCAGACAAAGAGCAGCTGAAGCCAGAGGAAATCAAATCAGGAACCACAGCAGCCTCTGGTAAATATTGCTAGTTATTAACCAAACCTCCTAAGCTTTCTTACCTAGAAAAGTCAGTTCTCTGGAACTGTAGCCTAGTCTAGTCTTTAGTGTTTCTCATTTTAACCCAAACGAATAATTGCCTACAATTATTGACTATATTTTGTTTGAGGCACAAAGGTAATTTTACTATTCATAAAGGTAATATTAAGTTTCTAGCAAAATTATTAGTCTTTTTTAAAATATGTAGGAGAAAGCAGAATACTGCAATTGTGTTAAGAAGGTATGTTCTTACTATAAAAATAATGTTTTTAATTATATTAAAGTAAATGCATAAAGTGTATAAAATTATAAGAAGTTGCAGAAAAATGCATGTGAAAAGATATTAAGTTTCTGTTTCAGAGCTAACCACATTCCGTTCTAAGGCAGTTTATTCATTTATTTAATATTTTGATTTTTCTGAGACAAGCTGACCAAGAACATAAAAATCTTCTTCTTTTTTTTTTTTTTTTTTTGTTTTTTGAGGTAGGGTCTCCCTCTAGCCCAGGCTGACCTGGAATTCACTCTGTAGTCTCAGGGTGGCCTTGAATTTACGGCAATCCTCCTACCTCTGCCTCCCAAGTGCTGGGATTAAAGGCGTGCACCACCACGCCCGGTTTAAAAATCTTCTTACTTCCCTGCCTTCCAAGTGCTGGAATTACAGCACTACACCCACCTAGACAGTTCATTTGCTGAAGACACATGCTTTTTAAAAAATAAACTCCTTTATCAGCAGTGGAATAGATGCAAACTGTAACTAGCATGCCAGGCCCAAAAGCTTTTCTTCTGTCTCATTCCTGTTCTTTCTGGAGTGTTAGACCCTTTCCACTGCCCAGCCACTACTACAAGACAAGAGAAACAAACTCTGTAATTAGACTTGCCTGAATTCAAATCCTAGCTTTACCTTTGGTTCCTGTGCTTCAGTTTCCTCTTCTGCAGGAGAGAACAATGATTTTATTTTAATTGTTTTGTAGGTTGAAGAATCAACCTTAGACATGCTAGGCAAGTGCTCTGCCACTAAATTATTCTTACAGGGTCTTTGCTTCTATTTTTTTTCAAAGTTCTACATCCATACAGTTAAAAGAATCAAAGTTTTACAAAGGTTAATTGGTCTTTCCTATTTCATACCCTTCTTTGAAAAGCTGCCTGCAGCCAGGCATGGTGGCACAGGCCTTTAATCCTAGCACTAGATTGGCAGAGGTAGGAGGATCACTGTGAGCTCGAGAACACCCTGAGACTACATAGTGATTTCTGGTCAGCCTGGGCTAAAGAACAACCCTATGTTGAAAAACCAAACAACAACAAAAAAGCTGCCTTCAATATCAGAGTGGGAGGAGGACTTACTGGCAAGGATCAGCAGTGATTGTCACAAAGACCAAGAACACAAGGAATCAATTTGGGATTGAGGGCACATGGCAATTTTGAGAATGAGTTGAGGTTTGATTCATTGTTAGAAATCATAGGCAATATTGATGACTCTGGGTTTTTCAGTTTAGTTTGGTTTGGTTTGGTTTGTCGAGGTAGGGTCTCGCTTGTAGTTCAGGCTGACCTGGATTCACTATGTAGTCTTGGGATGGCATTGAACTCACAGCAATCCTTCTACCTCTGGTTCCTGAGTGCTAGGATTAAAGGCTGTGCCTCTAGGCCTGGGTTAATGTTATTTTTTAAGTTAATTTTTTTAATTTATTGAGTGAATTTTATGAATATATTGGTCATATTCTCATTGAATTATAATCTTTATGTTCCCTCTCCCCTGCCCACATTCCACTGAGGGCTCTCTTCAGTACCATTATTGGTATTTAGTGGGGTCATGAATACACCAGTCAGTCTCTGGGACAGGGGGCTACAATGCCTCAAGATACTCTTTCCCAATCTGTGGCTCTATAATCTTTCCACCCCTTCCCATGGCTTCTGAGCCTTGGAGGGTGGGTTATAAGTCTCTAGTGTTGAGTTCTGCATCCTCTGATTTTCTGCTTTGATATGTTTTGGTTCTCTTCTCAAATGCCATCATTCTAGAAGAGGTTTCAGGTTAGCAGTGAGAGCAGCATTTATGTTTAATCTGCCTCTTGCTCTATGGCATCTCCTGTGACCTGGCAGATGTGATAGAGATGACTCATCTTCTGCTAGGCATTCAGCTTTCTCTTCTTGTCCTGATGGATGGTGAGTTTCCCCGGTATTTGTCATCTTCTGTAAAAAGCAGATTGTCCAACCAAGAGTTAGAGCATCGAGCATCACAAATCAAATGGGATAAGCATAGTCATCTAAAAAGACTTTGATGGGGATACCTGGTTTTAGCTTAAACACAATGGCAGCTTTCCTCTTGAGTCTATGACCTTCCTGTCCATAATGTTCTGACTTGGTTCTTGGTAGCAGGTATGAATTTTCTCCCACTGTGTGGGCTTCATACCCAATCAGAGAGCAGTTGATTACCCCTGTAACTTGTGTCCCACTATGCACCTTGTCCACCTGGTTGTAGTTTGCAAGATCGCCTGTTTTTCAACAGTGTTGGTAACCATTAAACCCCAACAGCTTGCATAGTACTTTGCAGCACTATTGTCTTTAGCAGTGGGGTCTTGCCATTTAGATCTGGTGGGTAACCAAGTGCTTTGGTTGCATTGTTTTGGGGACCTCATGGAACTGTGACCAATTCCTCACTGTGGGAGGTGACCAGTTCTGGCACTAGTATTTATTAGCAAGTGCTAATGGTTTATGATTTAGCTTTATCCACCGTCTTCAGATTATTTCTCCCCAGACAAGTCCTACCCCCTTATTAAGATTTATATCTTTTAAGCAAAAAGAATATTTCTATGATACTGATTCACGCTGTCATGAGTTTTATGAATTTCCCCTTCTACCCTCGTTACTACAGTCCCTTCCTAGAACCTTCCATCTCCTATGTTTTGTCTGTTTGCCTGTCAAGTATCCCTCTTTTCATCCCTCTCTGTTTCCCTTCTCTCCAAGCCTCATTCTATTTCCTTGCTACTGCTACTGATGCTTGCTACAATTTATAAAGAAATCAAGCTGGTCCATATTAGGAACTGCATATGAGAGGGATTGTGTGGAGTTTGTCTTTCTGAAAGGCTTAGTTTTTATGTTAAATAGTATAATAAATAAAATTATGTCCTTATATAAAAATAGGCTTGGATGAAATGGAGACTCAAACTATTAAAACAGAAGACCAAGACCCCCGGACAGACAGATCCCATAAGAAGGCAGAGAATGAGAAACCCAAGAGAAGCCGAGATTCATCTATTCATACACTTCATCAGTTCCTCGTGGATAAAATTTTCCAAGTACTAAACTCTCACAATTTACTTTGTTAATTATTGACTAATTTTAAGATGCTTTTAATGTTTTGTTTTTAGTACTTATTTGGAATGGCTGGTCATTTGGGATATCATGTCCAGATCAAAATTTGTAGGAATACTCTAGGTATGACAGATGTTCTTTAAGCAGATAGCACATCCAAACAGTTAACCCCAGGGCCATGCCCACATTTGTCCATTGTGGTGGGACTCAACCTTGCCTTTGGCTTTTACACCCCACTCTACTTTCATAGTATAAGGATCCTATAGTATAATTAATAACTTACAATGTTTAAGTAACATCTCTGGCTTAATGCTTGCATTTAGGAAACTGAATCTTTTTCCTGTAATAGACTTAATAGAGATATTGATTTATCAAAGACTGTTTCCATTATTGTTGACTTCAGAGTATTTGCTTTTATTTGGCTGGGGTGCATCTATAAGTGATGAGCATTTTTTTTATCATGTGATCTTTCTAAAACAGGAAACAGAAGGATGGTTCTCTGGCATCATCTTATTTAACTAATTTATTTAAATTTTGAGTTTAGGCATGCAACTATACTCCAAGGTCTCACTGTGGCAAGGCAGCCATGATAAGTTGATTCCAACCTGAACTATCACTTACTTATCTGTGGGTTTTCCTTCTTAGCCCTTTTTAAAAGATGCCAATGAGCGAAGGCAGGCGATGGAGAGACAGCTGGAGACATGGCAGTCATATGAATCTGGAAATGCAGAAGTGAGTTATTGGGTTGTTTCATTTGTTTGTTTTTTCATGAGAAACCACATTTTTTACTTTTTTTTTTTTTTAAGGTATAGTAAGCTCAGTAAGTTCTTACCTATGTAAAGGGCATAGGCATTTGGAATATATAATTATAGTCCTAAAGCTGCTGTTAGATTTATAGTTTAGGGCTGGAGAGATGGCTTACTGCTTAAGGCACTTGCCTCAAGAGCTTAAGGCCCTGGGTTCAATTCCCCAGGACTCACATAAGCCAGACCCACAAGGTGGTGGCCCTGGTACGTTCTCGTTTCTCTCTCTCTCTCTCTCTCTCTCTCTGTATCTCTGCTTGAAAATGAATAAATAAAAAAAAAGATTTATAGTTTATTAAAACAGGAACTGGTGTGTTTAGTCTAAACTGTGTTGTTGACTATTTAATGAATGCAGTAGTTAAGCCAGTTATTGAAAACTAGGTGCTACATAATTATAAGGATTACCAGATCATTGCTAACCATACACACACACACACACACACACACACACACACACACACACACACACACACACACACAAAATGTTCCTAAATTAGCCAGGTGTGGTGGCTCACGCCTTTAATCCCAGCACTTGGGAGGCAGAGGTAGGAGAATCACAGTGAGTTCAAGGCCACCCTGAGACTACATAGTGAATTCCAGGTCAGCCTGGGCTAGAGTGAAACCCTACCTTGAAAAAAACAAAACAAAAAAAAAGTTCCTAAATTTATAGTATATGCATATATCCTTTATATTTATCATCATTTCACTATATGTATATTAAGTGTTGTACTGTAGGTACTATAAAAGTTATGGGGCTTTGTGACTATGAAATATGCATACTTTTGTGTGAGGGTTTTACTTACCACTTTTGCACTTGAAATATTAGAACTCAGGAGTATTTTGTACCATAATTACTCATTCACATTTGCCTCTCCAAATTGAGTCTATAGGTTATATTCTGTAGGTAATGTAAATACATCACTAATTTACTCAGGAATCTTAACAATTTTTTTTTGTTGTTGTTGTTTTGTTTTTCGAGGTAGGGTCACAGCAATCCTCCTACCTCTGCCTCCCAAGTGCTGGGATTAAAGGTGTGTGCCACCATGCCCGGCTTCAGGAATCTAACAATTTAACTGCCCTATTTCATTCATTCTTACATGGTTTTAGTAAATGGGTGGCATTTTAGTTGAGTGAGTTAGAGAGCCACTTGCTGAGAGAAGTCTTTGAGAAGGTTCATGCAAGTTGCTTTCTGCTTCAACATTCTAAGGGTGATTTCTATTCTGTTGTCCCAGGCGCAGGCTGCTGCTGAGATGTGGCAGAGTTATGTAGTCTTAACTGAGCCTCTTTCACAGCAGTTGTGTGAGCAGCTTCGTCTCATATTAGAGCCTACCCAGGCAGCCAAGCTGAAGTAAGTCTTCCCCACTTTTAGCAGTTACTTTCTTGTTGCTGAGACAAAATGCCCAAGCATGTGGAAGGAAAAGGTTTATTTCTAGATTATAGTTTCCAGGATAAGACATTTAATCATAACTCCCCCCCTCCCCCGCCGTGTGTGTGTGTGTGTGTGTGTGTGTGTGTGTGTGTGTGTGTGTGTGTGTGTGTGTAGGGGGGAGCATGACAGGAGCAGACAGACAAGCATAACATCTCCATGTCAGCATGGAGAAAGTTCTGACAGTGAGTTTGCTGAGTGCAATAAGGAGGCTGGGCATCATACTTCCAGAAAGGTTCCACCATCTAGGGATTAGATATGAAGTTCACTCATAAACACATGAGGCTATGATGGTCATTTTACAGTCCACCATCACAGTTCCAAAAAGATGTATGTGATCAGCCATGTTCGGTGCAATACAAAACCATTTATAGTGCTGGCTTCCAAGCTGCCACTTCTGCCATCCAGACACTGCTTCCTATTAACTCCACCAGATAGCATATGTATTTCTGTGGTGTTCGATATGATTGCAGTTTCTCTTCATCACTCTCAGACACTGAGCTTTGGTACATGGTACTAGTTACCTTGATTTCTCTTGTGTTACTGAACTAGATCTTTTCAAAAAATGTGGTTTAGAACAGGAAAGGGAAAATGTAATAACTTTGTATTTATTGCAGACTTTTCCTAATTGTTTAAAATGTGACTTAGCTTTTCTGAAAAGGCCTAGTTATTAGAGTCACATATATGACCAGTGTTTCTGACTTGTGGTTGAAAAGATAATTAACTCTTATTCTTCAATCACTAGTAACACCTTACTGTGCCAGATGACTAGTTACTAAGCATTTCCAGTTTTAAGGTAAAATCTCTTCTTCCATTGGGTAAATGTTATAGAGGAGACTATCGAACGGGAAAGCGGCTGAACATGCGCAAGGTCATTCCATACATTGCCAGTCAGTTTCGAAAAGACAAGATTTGGCTCCGGAGGACCAAGCCCAGTAAACGTCAGTATCAGATTTGCTTGGCTATTGATGACTCTTCTAGCATGGTAGACAATCACACCAAACAGGTAAGGAAGAGAACATATAGCACCTTGATGGAGAATTAAAACCAAGTCATTGTCTTTGGATCATCCAAATGTTTTAAAATTTTATCTGGAGGAAAGAATGTGATAACCATTAGAGCTTAAAAGTGCGATTGCATGATGTCTCAAATGTTTGGGCCTCTTACTGTTGTGAATCTTATGTGTTGCCTAGCTGTAGAATAGGTAAATCTGACAATATTGGTTTTCCATAAAATATAATAATATACTATTAAACTATTTTAAGACTTTTATATCCCCCCCCCCCCCGGGCCTTTTGCTACTGAACTCCAGATGCACGTGCCATTTTTTGCATCTGGCTTTATGTGGGCACTGGGGAATTGAACCCAAGCTGGCAAGCTTTGTGAGCAGGCAACCTTACCACTGAGCTATTTCTCTTGCCCTCTAATTTTTTTGTCTGTTTGTTTTTGTTTTAAATTCACACGAGTGTGTGCACACCAGGGCCTCTTGCTTGCAAATGAATGCCTATCTGGCTTTACATGGGTGGCTGGGGAATTGAACCCAGACCAGCAGGTTTTGCAAGCAAGTGCCTTTAGTTGCTGAGCTGTCTCCCCAGACCCACTTTAGTACTATTTTAAAGACATCACTACAGTTTCTGAAACTATTTTTTAAAATGCATAGTGGATGCAGTTCATTAAGTCTGAAATTATCTACAATTTGTGTTCTATTAGAGTTTACAAAATTTAGGAGCCTGAATAAGATTGCATATGTAACCATTATAGGTTCAGAGTACTTGTTAATTTGTATGTGGCATTATTCAGCAAAACCAGCAAGCAACCTAAAAATATATTCTCCTGGAAAAAGAAAGTAACCTCTGAAGCATCTCCCTTAACTTTGGATACTTGTCAGTTTTACTTTCTGAGAAATGAGGATAACATCACTTACCTTAGAGTTATGAAGATTAAATGAAATCTGTAGACATTTACCTTAATTTTACTACTTCGACTAAATTCTACAACTGCTGCCATTTATGCAGGTGGTAATGAAATTTTCTAATATCATACTGTGGCTGACTTTGTTACAGAAGAATTTAAATTTGGTTACTCAGGGTTGAGGCAACAGGATAAATGTTTTCCTTTCTTGCATAAAGACCCAAGTTAAATCCCCATTACCCATATAAAATACCAGAAGTGGTGATACACTCTTATAATCCCAGCATTAGAGAGGTAGAGACAGAAAGATTCCTTGGGCTCTCTGGGTAGCTACCTAGCCAAATTGGTGAGCTCTAAGCCAACGAGAGACACTGTCTCAAAGAAGTTGGATAGTTACCTTCCATATTTCTCAAAATCACTTTGGTTACATGATCCCTAGAGCAGACCATTCCTTTTAAGGTAATAGATTTCAGTTTCAAAATCATTGGTACTGGGCTGGAGAGATGGCTCAGAGGTTAAAGCACTTGCCTCCAATGCCTAAGGCCCCGGGTTCAATTCCCTAGTACCCACATAAGCCAGACCCAGAAGGTGGTGGCCCTGGTGCGTTCTCTCTCTCTCTCTCTCTCTCTCTCTCTCTCTCTCTCTCTCTCTCTCTCTCTCTCTCTGCTTGAAAAATTAATAAATAAAATATTTTTAAAAATCATTAGTATTAAACTGGGCGTGGTGGCGCATGCTTTTAATCCCAGCACTCAGGAGGCAGAGGTAGGAGAATCACCATGAGTTCAAGGCCACCCCGAGACTACATAGTAAATTCCAGGTCAGCCTGGGCTAGAGTGAGACCAAAAAAAAATCATTGGTACTAAGGAGGCCACTGGCTCACTATGAATAAACTCATAATATTATGAGTATTATTCATAATATGAGTATCATATTATGAGTATCATAATATAAGTAATATTATCTATGTGCTATACAAAAAAAGTAACTTATTCCATGGGAATCTTGCTGCTAAAAGATGGTTGAAGCTGCCAGGCGTGGTGTCACACGCCTTTAATCCCAGAATTTGGGAAGCAGAAGTAGGAGGATTACTGTGAGTTCAAGGCCAGCCTGGGACTTCAGGGTGAGTTCCAGGTCAGCCTGGGCTAGAGTGAGACCCTACCTTGAATAAAACAAAAACAAACAAAAGATGGTTGAAGAGAACTGGTTTTGAGGATTTCTGATTACTTAAATATATGTCACTTTCTGTTTCCTAGCTTGCATTTGAGTCATTGGCTGTGATTGGTAATGCTCTAACCCTTTTGGAAGTAGGTCAGATTGCAGTGTGCAGGTAATATTGCCTTTTAATCCCAATGGGAAAATCTTCTTCTCAACTTTGTTGCTTAAATCACATAGCTAACATAACTCATGCTGTACCTGGTTTTTCTCTCCAAATGGTTTTTCTCTCCAAAGTTTCGGAGAGTCAGTAAAGCTGTTACACCCGTTCCATGAGCAGTTCAGTGATTACTCAGGATCCCAGATTCTACAGCTCTGCAAATTCCAACAAAAGAAAACCAAGATTGCTCAGGTATGCTAACAAAGTCAAGATCTTTTGTACAATTTTTTTGCACTTACTTGTTTAGACAGTTTCTTTCATTCATACATATATACTTTTTTATTGTATTCACTTGAAGCAGGGGTATTTTAAAATCCTTTTTACCATTCCTTTCTTTGTTTTTTGTTTGTTTTCGTTTTTACACACATTGGCATACATGGGCATGTATAAATACAAATACACACACAAACCCACAGATTAACCTAATTTTGCAGACTAACACAAAATTAAGCTGTCTTTCCTTGAAGTTGCAAATGTTACTTTTTACTTTTTTTTCTTAAGCAACCAGCAATGATGAACTCTGTCTCCTCCTGAACCTTCAGCCATGCTCTTTCTTGAGCCCTAGACAGCTATAGCTCTCAAGACTCCCACTGATAAGATGTGGCCATATATTTTGGTCACTTTTTTATTTTTATTTTTTATTAATTATGAACTTCATTGCATGGACAAATCACATGTTGGTCCCATTCCCTTTGTGTTGTCCTCTTACGTCCCCTCTTCAGTGGGGTTGTTGGTATTCACTGTGGGTTCATGAATGAATCTGTTTCTTGGGAGTAATGGAGGCAATGCCTCAGGACTGTACTTTCCACCCTGTGGCTCTCACAGTTTTCCTGCCTCCTTTTCCTGCAGTGTTCCCTGAGCCCTGGCAGGTGGATTCTGAGTCTACTGTTGAGCTCTGCAGTCTCTGAGTTTCTGCTTCAATGAGTTATGAGTGTCCTCAGTGTGTCTATCACCATCTCCCTGAAGCTGGTTGTCAAGCTAGCAGTGAGAGTAGCCCTCATGTTTAAATCGCCACTTCCTCTGTGATGTCTCCTGGGCTGTCGTAAATGTGCTAGAGGTGACTCTTCTGCTAGGCTTCAGCAATCTTTTGTTGTTTTGATAGTGTAGGTTCTCCCTGGTTTTTACTGCCACCTATAAAACTAAAACAAAACAAAAAACAAACAGATGCTCTAAACAAGAGTGAGCCTTCAACTTTTGCCGGGCTTAATCCCAGCACTCAGGAGGTAGAGGTAGGAGGATCACCATGAGTTCGAGGCCACCTTGAGATTACATAGTGAATTCAAGGCCAGCCTGGGACTTCAGGGTGAGTTCCAGGTCAGCCTGGGCTAGAGTGAGACCCTACCTTGAAAAAAAAAAAAAAAAAAAAAAAAAGAGTAACATGGATTAAAGGGGATAAGTGTAGTTATTTAAGAGACATTTTGATGGGTTTGGCCAGACTAGTGGGAGCTTCTCTCATTGTTTCCATAGGATTCTGACTTGGTTCTCAGTACCAGGTATATAAGTTCTCTTCTACTGAGAGGGCCTCTTATTCAATCAGAGAGCCTTTGATTACCTGCATAGGCTGTGTGCCACTATTGCACGGGTGTGTAAATCTTGTCCAGCTGGTTGATTTTGTAGGTTGCCCTGCTTGTTCACACTCTTAGTGACCATTATCCCCACAGCAGCTTGCATAGTACTTTGCAGAACTATGAGGGATAGCAATCTGGGAGTTGGCTTCCTTCTCAGTTTCATCATAATCATCTCCTGTGTCCACAGCTTGTTGTGTTGCCCACAACTGGGTCTTGGCATTTAGCTCTGATGGACAACCACGTGCTTTTGCAATATCCTCCATTTGGAGTGAGGGGACCTCATGGGTCTTCCCCGACCAACATCTAACTATGGCATGTAACCCAATTCTGGCACTGGGAATTGTAAGCCAGCACTTTTGGTTTTAGGATTAAGCTTTCTTACGCTTTTCTGGGCCCTTTTGTCCAGGCAAACTCTTAAGAGTTATCTCTTAGTTGGTTATCCAGGAGGAAGCTCTCTATGGTACTGACTCATGATCATTAGTTTTGTGTATATCCAGCCCCTTTCCTTCTCCCCTCCTCCCTAAGACCCTTCCACTCGTGTTTTGTCCCTTGAGCTGCCTGTCAAGTTACCCGCCCCCCATAGCACTTCACCCTAACTTCATTCTATTTCACAGTCAGTACACCTGATGCTTACTGTCACTTACTCAAAATTGCAAATTAAGAACCACATGAGGGAGACCAAGTGGTGTTTGACTTTCTTTCACAGTTATTCTTAATTTGCTGTTGAAGAGGCGTTAATTTTTAGAAACAGCCGCTCCCCAGTTTGCCACTGGATTTATGATAGGCAAAGTGAAATTGCAGTGTATCCTGAACCACAGTCTATGCATTTCTAGTATGAAAGCCTCCCTGGTTCCCTTTAAACCAAGGCGTGACTTCTTTTTCTCAGTTCCTCAAAGGTCACTGGATTTTAGTATAATGGATTTTTTTCTGGCTCGCCATTTTATTTGTAGCGTTCAGAACATTTTGTAAAAACAAAGTCATTTCCACGCCAGTCAGGTGAGTGAAGGCATATACTTTCTCCGATAATGCCTGGAGAAGATGTGAAGGAAGTAAAGCTAAGAATTTTCCCAGGAAGACAAAACAGCTGAGCGGTAGTATTTCTGTCCTTAGTTCTTGCTCTAAATTTGCCTTCACTTTTGCTCATCTATTTTTAATTTTCTTTAAAGAAGAAAATTATCTTGTTCATGGCTATTTATTGTGTTGTCTTATTCCTAAGATGTCTTGCTAAGCACTAATGGAGTGACCAGCCAGTGGCAGTCATGTCTTCTTGTGTGTACTTTTGATGTGTGTGTGTGTAGACCAGTGGACAACCTAAGGTGTCCTCAGGTATACTGTCCACCTTTTGTTCTGACATGGTCTCATTGGTCTGTGCTGTGTCTCACACAACAGAGTTCAGGGAATCCTGAGGAAAAATGACATTACTTGAAAAAATAAAGACACAAGACAATCTGGCTAATTAGGAAGTAGGGGAGCCAGGGGACTCTTTCTCAAAGAATCAGGGAGTGTTCTTATTATCTAGCCTGTGAAAACTCATTAATTATTAACTTAGCATAAAATTCTGTAGGAGCACTTTCTCACAACTACCTATGCTATTTTGAGACAAAGCAGTTGTTTATACAAAAAAAAAAAAAAAGAAGTTGGCTAGCAGGGCATTACAACCTGCCACTGTGAAGACGAATTCCTCATCAGCTTGGAAGAAAGAGGCACCACACTCCTTAACCTGCATTGGCACACATGTTTATCTGGCTTTGCCATTAGGAACATTCTTGCACAGTCAAGCATCTTGTCACCACAGTTCTGGCAGAGTTCTGGTCTCCATTAGGCTTGGAGCTCACCAATTAGGCTAGATTGGTAATCCCCAGGAGTCCTCCTTATTCCTGACTCCCAAGCACTGTGCGCCACCATACCCTTCATCTCACATGGGTCCTGAGAGTTGACTCATGCCTCTAAGCAAACACTTTACCAGCCTAGCCATCTCTCTGGCTGTCCTTTAAGAGTGCTTGTACATAGTGTCTCATACTTTTAATCCCAGCACAAGGCAGAGGTAGTAGGATCAATGAACTGAGGCCAGCCTGAGACTACATAGTGAATTCCAGGTCAGTTTGGCCTAGAGTGAGACCCTAGGGGTAGGGGGGGAGGGAGTGCTTGTACAGTGGTAGATGCCATATATTACAAGGACCATTCTTCCTTTACTGTGGGTAGCAAGAGGAAGGAACAACTTGCTTACTGTAAGTTCAAGATGGTTGCTTGATAAGCACTTCAGTGTCAGATATCATTTTAATCTCTATGACTATGGAAACCGATTAGTTTTCTAATTATCTGTATCTGGTTTTGCTTTAGTTTCTAGAATCGATCACTAATATGTTTGCAGCTGCTCAGCTACTTTCACAAAGCGTTAGTCCAGGTGAGCTGAGTTATTTACTTAGTTTACAGAATGCTTTCTCTGTATTTGCAATCTTTGTTTCATCTCAGTGTGCACATCATCGTCTTGAAAGCCATATGCTTTACAGAAAAAAACATGAACAGATGCAAAGCCATTAGGCATTGATGGAATTCTTTATTCATTCAGAAATTTCTCTTGCTCATTTGTGAGGCTTATCGTTGATAGAAATACTAGTTTTAATTGTTTAAATGAAGAAACACATTAAGTAAAAAGATGATGACTGAAATATGGGAACCTACCATTCCAGGCTTCTGCTTTGGGCATTACTTTTTCTAGTGGCCTACTCAGCATAAACATGTACTTTTTAAAAATATTTTTAATTATTTATTTGCAAGCAGATAGTTAGAAGAGACCCTCTCTTCAGATAGATGGCACTCCAGGGCCTCTAGCTGCTGCAAATGAACTCCAGATCCGTGCTTCCCTTTATGCATCTGATTTTACTTGTGGGTACTGGGGAATCGAACCCAGGTCTTTAGACTTTACAGGCAAGTGCCTTAACCATCTCTCCTGCCCAAATATACAGTTTTAATTTTTAAACATCTGTTACTCTACAATTGGAGTTGGTCTAAATTGGACCTTTCCTGAAGCACTAATGGAGAAATCTACTATAGTGACAGAAGCTTACTATGTCTTGTTTCTCCTAAGTAATCTAATAATACACCTCTTCACTTCATGCCCAGAAATCATCAGTTTGAGAGTTCTGTTTGATCTAATAGTACAGAGAACAGATGTTCTTGTCATGCTTTGGGTGGACTTTAATTCCAGCACTGGGGAGGCAGAGGTAGGAGAATCACTGTGAGTTGAAGGCT
The DNA here is from genome assembly GCA_004024765.1 of Zapus hudsonius. Lineage (NCBI taxonomy): Eukaryota > Metazoa > Chordata > Mammalia > Rodentia > Dipodidae > Zapus > Zapus hudsonius. Next base: position 33,775 of record PVHP010016447.1, read on the forward strand.
AGCCTGTGAATATTTTGTGAATTCTAGGTGGGCTAGAGCGAGACTACCTAGAAAGCAAAACAATAGCAACAAAAGGACTTTAATCCCCTTTCTTTCTCATGTGTGGGTTCTGCAGAAATTGCGCAGCTCCTTCTCATAGTCTCTGATGGACGAGGCCTTTTCCTCGAGGGCAAAGAAAGAGTACTGGCAGCAGTTCAGGCCGTCCAGAACGCTAACATCTTTGTCATTTTTGTTGTGTTGGACAATCCCAATTCACGGGTGAGTGTTAAAAACCACATTTTTCTGAAGATAAAGGGATACCCTTCAACATGTTCTGAAGTGTGAGCAAGATAGCTCTATCAGTACTGAGATTTCTAGTGTTTACAGTGTTGTAGCCACTGTTTTCTTAATAAATCTTCACAATAACCGAGTTACTTTACAATGAGCAATAATAGGAACACAGAAATCTTACAAGTAGCAAATGGGAGAGCGAACATTCACAGCCTCCAGAAACCCTCCCAGAGAGCTTTGCAGTTTTCAACAAGCTTGGCCACTATCATAATGGTTCCTGACATGGTTAGAGACCCTCTCTTCCCACATCATCTCAGCAATCCCTCCTTACTCAGGGAGCATCAGCTAGCTCAGTAAATTTAAGCCCACAGGGCAGTTCTATCTGAAGAAACACTGTGCCCTTAGGTCCCATTAATACCGAAATAAAGGTTTAGTGGGAATTTGTCTCAGAGAACAGAGACACCTTTGCCCCACTTCCTTCGCATGTCCATTCTCCTAGAAGGAGTACTCAGAGATCTTACCTTAATGAGATTTCTGAAAATTCTCTCAGAAATAAAAGTTTTATATGTGGAAATATAAGACTCAATTAAAAATTGGTAACAATAGAAATTACAGACAGGCTAGTGAAAGGACCTGATTTAGTTTACCTGATTATTTTCAAATAAATGTCTTTTATTTACAGGATTCAATCTTGGACATTAAAGTACCAATATTTAAAGGACCTGGAGAGATGCCTGAAATCCGATCCTACATGGAAGAGTTCCCATTTCCATTCTATATCATTCTTCGAGATGTGAATGCACTTCCTGAGACTCTCAGTGATGCTCTCAGGCAGTGGTTTGAGTTGGTAACAACTTTTGACCACCCATAAAACAAAAAGCAGTCCAAAGTGAGACACCCTGGTGCTTCCCTTTGGACAACTGTTACTGAACTCACTGCTGTAAAGTCTGATATTCTTTTTATCTTACATCTAATTAAAAAATAATAATATATCCAACAACTCTAAAGGCTTTTATTGAAATGTACATTTGTATTTACAGTTCCAGAGTTTAGAGAAAGTTCTCAGACTCCTTGCTGTGTCTGGGCCAAAGTCCCTCCTACAAACCTGAGGCATCAGTTCTATGTCATGACTGAGGGCAAACAGGAGGCTGCCACCCATGAGAGCCTATTCACGTTCCCCGTGGCAGGCCCTGGAACCTTTCTTAAGGAAAGACCATGGGACTGCATTGTGCTGGTCCTTTGGACAAAGACCTAAAGAGAGTTGCCTTTTGGCCCTTGATTTAAGTTATTCTTGAGCGAGCCCACGGTGTGGGCTCAAAACATGTCATGTGGCTAAAACAGGTTTCTAGTTTCTGGTGGAGGGAACTACCTTCTTTTACAGAACAAGAAGCTTATGGGTGTGTGTGGTGTTTGTGTGAGTGGATGTGGGTGTGTTCTCATAAAACAACCTAACATGGGAGCATTAGCAAAGGTGACCCTTGGGCTGTGTATAAATGAGGTAACTTTTCAGTCCTTCACAGATTCTGGAGACTATGCAATGATGGAAAGGTGATTTTCCCTTTGTTTCATTCTCTTAGTGCCATAGTCCTTGTTCTAATTCATTTCTTTAGGACTCTCTCCTCCCCCCCCCCCCCCA